>JAFVLL020028013.1:0-14232 GCA_021397915.2 Tor tambroides
TCTCGGCTTTGTCTTCTTTGAAATAAAGTCTATCTTCTGGCATCAAAACCCCAAGGTTTCAAGAGTGATTCTTCATAGAGAAAGCGGGAGCCACCACACTCTGCATATTTCGTATGTATCTCTTATCACGTACGACGTTTGTTCTATTTGACCATAAGTGCCCTGCGAAGTAGACATCACTGGATATTCGGCCATGAGGCCAGTTCGAAATGAGTGTATATGTTCCATTCAAAGGGCATTAAAGTGTGCGAGACATGAATTTCAATTTCATTTATTTACAGAGGTATATGCTGACCACTTGTCTGTGTGTGAAGATGCTGCAGGCAGCGGCGTAGCGCGAATCCATGAATGAATGTTCCGAAGTGAAATAAACTTCAACGGATTTCCGCCTGCTCAGGGACTAGTAAGCAATGAACACTGTATAGGGATTATATCAATCGGAACACAGTTCATGCATGGAGCTCTCTTCTAACGAGCTGGTTATCTGAATCAGGTCTGTTAACTAAGGGAGACATGCAAAATATACAGAGTGGGGGTATGCGAGGACTGGGAATGGGAAACACTGCCTTAAATACATTACAGTGTGAAAGATAATACTTATAATTAAGGTTTTAGATGTATGCAGTTTTTCCTCAATGTGCTAATAGTAGTTACTGAAAGTACTTTACTAAAGTAACTCAATATTTCTTCCACCAATTAATTTGTCATAGCTCTACACAATTAGTCCTTTCCTCCTTTCCTTAAATCAGACCAGACCCCTGTACTGCAAGATAAACCTGAACGTCCCTGTGCTGGACAGTGGAAATATGCACTTAAACACTCTGGAGACCCTCCCGGATGTTGTCCCACTGGCAGAGGCCACACCAGGCTCTCTATTGTGGCAGCCCATCCAGGTCCAGCAGCTTCATCAGGATCTCCCTGCTCATCTGAATGAAAGTTTACACACAAATGTTTTTTTTTTTTCCCCTCCAATCTGTTTTATGTATTGTTAATTTATTTTTATGTTGTTTTTCTGATGCTGAATTGAAGTTATTTTGTACTTAGTTGTAAAAAGTATTTTTATACAGAACAATTTATTTTCATTTACAAATTATAACTTGCTTTGCAAAAATAAAAAATTTCCAGAACTACTTCTTGTATTTTAAGTTTCAACGTACAATACAAAACTAAAACAATGCACACAAATTACTTTGCTTCATTTAAAAATAACTTAAATTACAAAAGTAATGTACAGAAAAACTTCATTCATTACATTTTTTAAGTTTCACAGCAGCCCCATTTTCTCCAGAACTGTCCCAAAAAAAGAGAAAAAGGAAATACTTATGGAAATTATTAAAGGGGTCATCGGATGCCCATTTTGCACAGGTTGATATGATTCTTTATGGTTTTAATGAAAAGTCTGTAACAGTTTGGTTAAAATTTTTTAATGGTAGTGTAAAAAAAAACATTTTTAAACCTGTCAAAACAGCTCTTGTCAGAGCAAGCAGTTTTGTAGCATTTTCCTTTAAATGTTAATGAGCTCTGCTGACTCCGCCCCTCTCTTCCGAGCCATTCTCTGAGGGACTGTTTACTTTAGCCGCATTCATCATGAAACTTGCTAATTAGCAGGCGATTTACAAAGATTCATTAAAAACCCTTATTCTCACTTCTTCTGTAGGTGAAGCTGGATTGTGAATGATTCATGCGACTATAGACGCATTTAGGTAGATCAAGGGGTGCATTCCCTTCAAAAACAAATGTAATCCTCTGTGTCTTCAGCAGCTCAGATGTCGGGAGTAAATGATGACTGCTATATTCATTATTACACCCAACCACAGAGCGCCTCAATCGCTTAATCGGAGACATCTGGCCTTCCCCTGCACTGGAGTCACGGACAGCTCTCAGCTCACTCAGGGCAGGTCTAAGGTAAGACAGTCTTGTCAATCAACTATTGTGGGAGTGGCCTGTACAGAACTATGTCATTCTGACAGGAATCTCAAAACATGCTGATTTGAGAAACGATTTTAAAATAGGGATTAAAAAAAAAACACTGGGTGGATTTTTTATCATTATAGGATGGATGTTTACACACACTTCCAACACACATTTATGTTCAAACCACCTGTAAAGTGAATTTTGCATCCGATGACCCCTTTAAGACAGGGCTGCAATCTTAAGGTTAGAAAATATGACACAGCAGGGCATGCATACAAAATACTCCAAAAATCATATTTTTGGTTCATCAAGTTTGCCTAAAACATTTGTGGACATATTTAGCATGACAGCAGTACAATAAAAAAAATAAATAAATAAATAAATAAAAACAAAAATACAACTGAAAGACTTATCTAATTATTAAACCTCTAAGCGCCAAAGTCGCAAAATTGCAATAAGACGTCATACTTAATAAAATAGGTAACATTTTAGAATAATGGTCCGTTGTTAAGTAACTATGCAGGAAGTAATAGGTAGTACTACATTAACACTTAACTTAATACTATTAACTAATAGAGAAGCAAGATTAACTAAGCAGTAAGTAGTAACAATTTTAGGACAAAGGTAGTTCCTTATTAGATATGTGATAATTATTAAATAAAAAATCTCCTCAATGAGAACTACTTGCGAACGATGACCAATTAATAAAGAATAACCAATTAATTACTAATCACAACAGTAACGTCTTAAAAGTGAACAATTGGGCTCTTTGTGGAAACTAATTTATGAATATGGTATCCCCCAAATAAGTCGGCTACATTTTAAAATTGTGACTACTACTCCTACCAAAAGATGGATGTTCTCTGTTTATTTCAATCAAAAACAGAGAATAATAATAAAAACGATAATTCACTTAAAAATGTTAATAATTAGGAAGTGATGCTGACAAGCTCATGATTGAATTAGTTCACAATTATGAACTCTGTTTTATGTCAGTCCAATATGTATCCCACTCCAAATGACCTACTGGTAAAATATCACTAGTGTCAAGTCAAGTCAAGTCACCTTTATTTATATAGTGCTTTTAACAATACAAATTGTGTCAAAGCAACTGCACAATATCAAAATAGGAAAATAGTTTGTCAATAATGTAAAATGACAAGATTAAACACTCAATTTTCAGTTGAAGGCATATCGCTGGAAATGAAGTGTCACCAACTAAGCAAGCCAGAGGCGACAGCAGCAAGGAACCAAAACTCCATCGGTGACAGAATGGAGAAAAAAACCTTGGGAGAAACCAGGCTCAGTCGGGGGGGCCAGTTCTCCTCTGGCCAGACGAAGCAGCAGTTTGTTCTAACTGCAGCAAAGTCAGATTGTAAGGGCTCAACTGGTTCCAGTGGTCTTTTGCCGATGGCTGTCTAGGTGGTGGGGTCCTCACTGGGGATCTGTCTCTGGGGCTCATCTAGGTGTCCTGGTCTCCGCTGACGTTCAGGGCTGTAGAGGTCGTCTCTAGGTGCTGATCCACCATCTGATCTGATAATGGATCGGATCTGAAATCGTAGTGACCATCTGGATTTCAGATACGGACTGGATCGGGTACATGTGTGACCTTGGAATAAGAAAGAAACAGACTAATATAGTGTAGATGTCAATCTTCTTACGATGTAACAAGTACATCAGGTGTTATAGGAAGTGTTCCCGGTTACGGTTGATCTAATTAATGCAGCCTAACAATCCTTTAACGGATTTGAATATTAGAAGCGAATTAGTGTGTTATGTGTACGCCGGGTTAAAGAGATGGGTCTTTAATCTAGATTTAAACTGACAGAGTGTGTCTGCCTCCCAAACAGTGTTAGGTTGATTGTTCCAGAGTTTGGGCGCTAAATAGAAAAAGGATCTGCCACCAGCAGTTGATATTCTAGGTATTATCAAATGGCCAGAGTTTTGAGAACGTAATGGACGTGGAGGACTATAATGCTATAAGAGCTCACTCAAGTACTGAGGAGCTAAACCATTCAGGGCTTTATAAGTAATTAACAAGATTTTAAAATCTATACGATGTTTAATAGGGAGCCAGTGCAGTGTTGACAGAACAGGGCTAATGTGTTCATGCTTCCTGGTTCTAGTAAGATCTCTAGATGCTGCATTCTGAACCAGCTGGAGTTTGTTTATTAAGCGTGCAGAACAACCACCCAATAAAGCATTACAATAATCTAACCTTGAGATCATGAACATATGAATGAACGTTTCTGCATTTGACAATGAGAGCATAGGTTGCAATTTAGATATATTTTTGAGATTGAAAATGCAGGTTAACAAATATTAGAAACGTGGCTTTCAAAGGAAAGATTGCTATCAAATAGCACACCTAGGTGCCTGACTGATGATGATGAATTGACAGGGCAGCCATCAAGTGTTAAGACAGTGTTCTAGGTTATTACATGTGGAGGTTTTAGGTCCGATAATTAAAACCTCTGTTTTTTTTTCAGAATTTAGCAGTAAGAAATTACTTGTCATCCAATTTTTTATATGGACCATGCCTTTCGTTACTTTTTTCAATTTGGTATGTTTCACTGGGCTGCGAAGAAATGACCACAGTGAAAGTTAATATGTAAAGCGTGAAAAGTAACTGTGCTAGTACTGAGCCTTGAGGTACTCTATACTGCACTTGTGATCGATATGATACCTCTTCATTCACTGCCACAAATTGATGGCGGTCAGATAAGTACAATTTAAACCATGCTAATGCACTTCCACTAATGCCAACATAATTTTCTAGTCTATTCAAAAGAATGCTGTGGTCAATAGTATCGACTGCAGTGCTAAGATCTAGTAGCACTAATAGAGAGATACAACCACAGTCAGATGATAAGAGCAGGTCATTTGTAACTCTAATGAGAGCAATCTCAGTACTATGATACAGTCTAAATCCCGACTGGAAATCCTCACAGATACCATTTTTCTCTAAGAAGGAATATAATTGTGAGGATACTACCTTTTCTAGTATCTTTGACAGAAAAGAGAGATTCGAGATCGGTCTGTAATTAACTAGATCTTTGTGGTCAAGCTGTTTTTTTTTTTTTTAATGAGAGGCTTAGTAACAGCCAGTTTGAAGGTTTTGGGGACATTTCCTAATGACAATAACACATTTATAATAGAGGATCTATGACTTCTGGAAGTACCTCTTTTAGTAGTTTAGATGGAATAGGGTCTAACATACATGTTTTTGGTTTAGATGATTTAACAAGTTTATACAATTCTTCCTCTCCTATAGTAGAGAATGAGTGGAATTGTTCCTCAGGGGATCTATAGTGCACTATCTGATGTGATACTGTAGCTGACAGCTGCATGGTTACAATTTTATCTCTAATAGTATCGATCTTGGAAGTAAAATAGTTCATAAAGTCATTACTGCTGTGCTCTTTGGAAATGTCAACACCTGTTGATGTTTTATTTTTTGTTAATTTAGCCGCTGTATTAAATAAATACCTGGGGTTATGTTTGTTTTCTTCTAAAAGAGATGAAAAGTAATCAGATCTAGCAGTTTTTAATGCTTTTCTGTAGGATAGGGTATTTTCAAGCCAAGCAATACGAAATACCTCTAATTTTGTTTTCCTCCAGCTGGGCTCCATTTACCGGGCTGCTCTCTTTAGGGCACAAGTGTGCTCATTATACCACGATGTTGGACACTCTTACTTAATCTTCCTTAAGCGTAAAGGAGCAACTGTATCTAAAGTGCTAGAAAAGAGAGTCTATATTTTCTGTTACATCATCAAGTTGTTCTGAGCTATTGGATATGCTGAGGAATTGAGATAAATCAGGAAGATTACTTACAAAGCAGTCTTTTGTGGTAGAGGTGATGGTTCTACCATACTTGTAACAGAGAGTAGAATTTACAATTTTAGCTATATTGAGTTTACATAAGACTAGATAATGATCTGAAATATCATCGCTTTGTTGCAGAATTTCAGCTCCATTAACATCAATTCCATGTGACAGTATTAAATCTAGAGTATGATTTCGATGAGTGGGTCCTGAAATGTTTTGTCTAACCCCAATAGAGTTCAGAATGTATATGAATGCTGATCCTAATGCATCTTTTTCATTATCAACATGGATATTAAAATCACCAACAATTAAGACTTTATCTGCAGCCAGCACTAACTGTGATAGAAAATCAGCAGATTCTTTAATAAAGTCTGTGTGGTGCCCTGGTGGCCTGTATACAGTAGCCAGTACTAACATCACGGGGGATTTATCATTAACACTTGTTTCTCTAGATAATGTTATATGCAGCACCATAACTTCAAACGAGTTATACTTAAAGCCTTGCCTCTGAGAAATATTGAAAATATTGCTATAAATTGTAGCAACACCTCCCCCTTTACCTTTTATACGCGGCTCATTTTTATAGCAGTAATCTTGGGGGGTAGACTCATTTAAAGTAATGAATTCATCTGGTTTTAGCCAGGTTTCTGTCAAACAGACCACATCTAGGTTATGATCATTGATCAAATCATTTACAAAAAGTGCCTTTGTAGAAGGGGACCCAATATTCAGTAAGCCAAGCTCATAAGTTTCTCTGTATTATATACATTTTTTATTTGTTGAACATCAGTTAAAGTGTTACTCATAAATTGGTTTGGACATCTTTTGTGTTTTCTAGTTCAGGGAACAGACACAGTCTCTATAGTGTGATATCTAGGTGAAGGAGTCTCTATGTGCTGAGAATTAACTGACTTCTGTGACGTGAGGTGGCTAGCAGACGGTCGGTTTAGCCAGTCTGTCTGCTTCCTGACCTGGGCCCCAGTTAGTCAAGTACGAACTCTAAGACTATGTGCCATATTTCTAGAGAGTGCTTCACACAAGTGTATGACTGTACATCATGTGTCAGATATAAAACGTTAAATAACTTATTAATTTGTGTAATTACTGAGTAATTAACGTGTTTTTCACTTTAAAATAATGGTCCAGATCACTAGTAGTTCCTTAGTAGCACTTTAGCTTTGAAGTGAAAAATACATTAACCCCTCACTAATTCAGTGGTGGACGAAGTACACAAATCAAGTACTTGAGTGAAAGTATAGATACGTATCATAAAATATTACTCCAGTAAAAGTAAAAGTACTCATTTTTCAATTTTACTCATGTGAAAGTACAAAAGTACTTGATTTTTTATGTACTTAAGTAAAATGTACTAATAGATATATAGGCTACTTAATTTTATATTAGCATATATATATATTTTTATAATCCTGCTGCTCAAAATACCTGGGATTTTCCCAAAATAACCACTACATGGAGTCAAGATATATTTTAGTTGTTTATATGGACTATGCTGACGAGAGTGATGTAGTAGTTCACTGTGAAGCTTACACTGCGATGTACCTGAGAAAATACCTGAGTTGACCATCTAATTTTCACCAGTAATAAAAAAGTTTTTTAAAGCTTGTTGTTTTGCAGAACGTCACAGTTATATATGACATGAGAATAAGGCCTGAAGTTAGGAAGAACATTTTAAGGAAAATATAATTATTTTCATGACTTTTTTCTTCTCAAACCTTGTCTGTGGTGTAAAAACACCCCTGGCCAAAGGCCCCCAGAGGACATCACTTCCCACTTTTATAATTACTGTAGCTACCATGTTCTGAACATCACATCCTTTCTTGTTCCCTCAGATGTAATCTATCTAGGTGGTTGAATAAAAATATTTGGACTTTATATCTAAAAATTACCTCACCTCTAACTAACAATTACCTTAATTACGTTATTATTTAGACAGTTAGCATCAGCTAACAATATTGATTTATTTTCAGCATGGTTATGAATAAACATTCATATCTGTCTACTCGGCTAGTTGATCTAAACAATATAAAAAATTATAGTGTTGATAAACAATATAAAAACAGACGTCACATAGGGCTAAATGCGTAGCATTTTAATAAAGGTGCTAACACAGCAACGGGGAAGATGAACGTGCATGATTTATTTTATTTAATCTGTGTTATTTTAATGTTTCGTTTTTTTGACCTAAAAATAGAGACACTGATGTTGATCTCTCTGCATTCAAGCATTTCAGTGGCTTAAGTAGATCAACCTTTAGAGCAGAAACAACTGCTTTAGTTCACAAACAACTGACAGCTTTGACCTAAATATGATTTTGAGTTTCAATAATTAATCCTAAGATTTGACATTAGTAACTTACTTTTCATGACATCAGACGCGCGTGCGCTCACAAGATCTCCTGGTTCTTACTTGTGAATTCAGTTCACTGGAGACTCGCACTAAATGGATCATTTGAATCAGTGAATTGTCGACTCGAGAACAGCTGCAGTCGAATCATTCTAATTCTTGAATGAATCTTTTGGAGCAATTTACAAACCAATTTAACACGTTCATTGAGAAGAATCAGTTTGTTCGTGAATCAGACACCGCTTCTGCATCTCGGAGCATGTGATATATTATAAGGAGTAACAACGTGTTTTATTAAATGTAGAGAAGTAAAATCTACGATCTTATGCTTTGGAATGTAGTGAAGTAAAAGTTAGTCAAAATAAAACTACTCCATTAAAGTACAGATACTTGAAAAATGTACTTAAGCACAGTAATGAAGTAAAGCTACTTCATTACTGTCCACCACTGCACTAATTACTCAAACATTACCTTGTCAGCTTGCAGGAACTACTAGTGATCTGGACCATTATTTTAAAGTGGAAAACACCTTAGCCACTCAGTAATTACTAAGTAATTTAATAAATTATTGACACATAGTGTACAGTCATACATTTGTGTGAGGCACTAGTGATATTTTACGAGACACTGTAATCTGGAATATGCAGTTTTGTGCTTAACACAATATAAATGCAGTTGTTGCCTTCATTAAGGATGTGAATTGTTTTTGTCAAGAGAACATCATTATTTATATTCAAGAAAAGTCCTCCCCAGACTATTGTCACTAAAGTTAGGTCTTTTGGAGTCGGAGGCATACTGAACTGACACAAACTAGAGCTCATAATTGTTAACTAATTCAATCACTTCCTAATTATTAACATTTTTAAATGACTTATTTGGGGGATATCATATTCATAAATTAGTTTCCACAAAAAAAAAAAAAAAGTTATCTTTTAAGACGTTACTGTTATGATTAGTAATTAATTGGTTATTCTTTATTAATTGGTCATAGTTCACAAGTAGTTCTCAATGAAGATATTTTTATTTAATAAGTATCAAATATCTAATAAGGAACTACCTTTCTTCTAAATTTGCTACTACTTACTGCTTAGTCTCCATTCTGTCACAGAGGGAGTTTTGGTTCCTTGCCGCTGTCGCCTCTGGCTTGCTCAGTTGGGGACAATTAATTTCTAGCGATTATGGTCCATTTGATTTCACAGATACTATTTAAACTAAACTGAGCTAGACAATGAAATCTCTGAATTCAATAATGAAATGCCCTTAACTGAAAATTGAGTGTTTACTCGTATTATTATACATTACTGACACTCTATCCTCCAATTTTATACTGTTCAGTGCTTTGACACAATCTGTATTGTTAAAAGCGCTATATAAATAAAGGTGACTTGACTTGACTTAGTTAATCTTGCTTCTCTATTAGTTAATAGTATTAACCTTTGTGCGACCTTTTGGACATTTTTGTCCTTTTCAGTTTAGTTTTTTTGATAATTTTGCCTGTGTTATTGCCACTATTTCACCCCCATTTCCTTTAATAAATCTATTTTGAACTTGGTACAAATAAAAGTTACACTCAGGACCTTTTGGACAAAAATGTCCCCATTGAAACCCATTAAAACTGCTATTTTTAATCGCAGTGCCATTTAACTGTAAAATGATGCAATTTTTGTTAATAGGTTTTCATTCTGTTGGCAAGGCTTCAAAATTTAATTTTTTACTATTTTTTACCAGATAGTGCCATTTTTTTCAGGTTTGGTCTATAAAGCAAATACTCGCTTTATTCCTGTTTTCTGCTTCTGCATATTATAGAGCCAGTTGGATAAATAAAGCAGCTATAATTGTGTGGGTGTGTTGGTATGGATGTCAGAGTGTGGTTTGTATGTGTGCCATAAAAAGATTGTGTGTGTTTGCGTGTGTGTTCTTGTAAAATTTGAGAGAGAAAAGCTCCACTACAAATCACAAATCCAACCACTGTGTGCACCAGCAGAGTTTTGCTGGCATCTAATGGGGAAAATTTGGTACTGCGCCCAAACAAAATCTTACTGAAAGCAAGTTTTTTGAGATATCAACCTCAAATTTGGAACATAACTTGATTAGATTTATGGCTTTGATTTTCTAGCAGGTTTATAGTTCAACATGTTTCATAAAATATATATTTTATATAAAATATAGTTCATAAATAATTTTCATAAACTTAAACCTCTATAAAAAAAAAAATTGGTTTCACTTTTTAAACTTTTTTTTACTTCAACAATAATCTGCCATGGGTCTTCTTTAAAATGAGACCAAACTTAAGTCTGTGCTCCCAAGCTTCATATTTTTATGACAGTTTTTTGACATGGACATTTTTGTCCATTATGGACCTATGTGTAACTTTTTTTTATTGACGCACAAGGGTTAAGTTAAGTGTTAATGTAGTACTACCTATTACTTCATGCATAGTTACTTGTTAAAAACGGACCATTATTCTAAAGTGTTACCATAAAATAGACTGTAGCTCCTAATATGGTGTAATATCTCATTTGTATTCCCTGCCACTAGATGGCAGACATGTAGTACTTTGATTCTAGACCAAAATTACATCATGTTCCTATTCAAAGTGTTCGAGGAAAAAGCAGAGCAAGTGACCTATCGTGTCATTGATGTGGAAGCAGTTTAGTTCACAGCGTGCGAGTAAATTGTGAGATTTGTGAGAGAAAATCTCCAAATGGCTAATAAAAAGTTGTACCGTGAGGATGTGTTGCAAATGTTACTCGCCGATTCTGACTCTGAAGGGGAATATTTGCCTTTTGGAAATGACGATCGGTCATCTAATAATCGCGCTTCTCCCGGTACATCTTTGCAGCACAATGGTGCCGCTGTGCAAGGCGAGAGTGTTCACAAAACACAAACAAGTGATCATTTCGGCCCTTTGCCCAACGGGGATGGAGGTGGCAGGGGTGGACATGGTCGTAGTGTCCATAGGAGAGCTGTTGCTCTCTGAGCGCCACTGGCTCCGCGTTGCTGATGATCGGCCAGATTGCGTCGTTTGTTCTGATCGCGCACGCTCAAAGGGCCGCCGGCAGACAAAGTACAGCAGTCAGTGTGGGGTAGGTCTGTGCACTGTGCCATGCAATGAGAGGTACCATACTCTCAAGAACTATAAACTGTGTCACCTAGATTGGGCAGATAGCTGGTCAACTGATCAAAAAATAGGCACATGGATTTTACTATAGCACAGTAATATAGTAATAATTTACTACTTTCTCCTGTTTTACTGTTGATTTCCTCTTTTCCTGATCATTTAGAATGATGATAAGACAAAGAAAAAAAAAACATGCAAATAAGTTAAAACATCAATTCAATATCTATTATTTCCTGAATATTACTGATGAACTGATCAAAAAGTAGGCTACTGTTCACATGCGTTTTACTACTATATAGTATAGTAATATAGTAATAATTTAGTACTTTCTCCTGTTTTATTGTTGGTGTCTTCTTTTCTGATCATTTGGAATGAGGATAAAAAGACAAAAAAAAAACATGCAAATAAGTTCAAACATCAATTCAATATCTACTATTTCCTGAAAATTATGAAATTCAAGGCGGCGTCATAATATGCAAATTAGATGAGTATATTTACACCCCACATAAACTTTCTGTAATGCCCAACATTTTTCTAATTTACAGTAGATCTCTATCTTTAAGCCCTTTCAAGCCACAAGCTTTTGAAATCTTGATGTCAAAATCCAGCATTTTTTTCCAAAAATCCCTGGTGCATAACGGGTTAAGTAGTCTTATCTATATCTTGACTTATTGTTGTGGACTGGCAGAGATTTTGTCCCCAGTAAAATATTTATCATATTCAGCCCTCAATTTAATAAATAAGAACTTATGCCTCAGACCACCTGAATCTGTGGAGTGGTATTGTTAGTTTAAGTTCACATTTTTTAAGACCTGACTTTTGACATTTTTTTCGCTAGCTATTTGAATAAATTAAAACACAATACTTGCATTTAGAAGTGTATTTGTCAGCTGCCACAGAACCATCACCCGCTATTTTGTTTCAAAAAAAGTCCTGCCATTGCCGGCGCGCTGTGAATTCTGGGATAGGGTAGGCTGCGAAGGATCCATCTGTTGTATCCTTCATTTGCCGGCGAAACGGAGGGTGCATTTGATGTCGCTTTTGAATTACGGCAGCCTTCGTTACGCCGCGGTGACGCAATCAGTCTTCAAATGCAGCCTTCGGAGGATGCATCGTGAATTGGGACGGTCTTTGCCGCGCCGCCGTGACACAATCGGCCTTCAAATGCACACTTTGGAGTATGTAGCCTACGAATTGGGACGCAGCTAGAAAATATATACTTCTACTAGGTAAAAAATAAATAAAAATCACTACAAACTGTTATAGAAATCAAAGCATCAATAATACTACAAATAACATTGGTAACACTTTCTATGAAGTCCATATTTATAATACATTATAAGGGTATACTAAGTCATTGTAAGGTCTACGAATTGGCCCAAGGAAGGTATCCAATGGTGGATGAAGGTTTCTTGCGTGTTCAGTCTTTTCGATACGCAAAGTTATTAAATTTAGGTTAAATTCAAATCTGACTCCATTCTATTATCTAATCTGACTTCATTTATTATGACCTTGAATTTAGATTGTTATAAGAATTGGTTGTTCGTCCATTTCTAATTATTATTCTGATATTTGACTATTCTATTTAACTCTTTACTTTATATTTACTCGCTCATTAGGAATCTTTGTCACTCAGGGTGCCTCATGTTGGCCGTTTTACGTGGGCCCCACGATCACAAACTCGCCAGTCTGAACATTAGCCAGAGGTTATGACTAATACTATTTAATAGGTCGCCCATGCTTACCATTCTTTAAGTAGTAGTTCTGTTTAGCCCCCTACAGTTACTCATGTACAACTTAGTTAAAGTTCAAACAATAATAAGCAGTTATGCTAGTACTATTTGTCTATTTGCCCCCGATAGTGTTAGAGAAGCAGACTCAGACAGATGGTTAGAATACAACAGGTGAGGTTTATTGCAATCGGTGGAGTCAGCAGGTAGCTGATGGAGGTGAGTAACAAGTTCAAAGAACAGGCACAGTAATATGATGAGGGTGATAATGGAAGTTCTCTTGCTCTCACAGGAACTCGTGGATAAGGGGAACGGAGCACACGCCTCACAATCCTGGACGACGGAGACACACTCGTGGAGATCCTGGGAAACACAGACAATGGAGTAGAGCTGGGAGGAACACGCTGGAGATGAGACAGGAAGTAAGTAGGATATCAAGGTAAGTAAACAGGTAACTAGCTGTAGTAGCATCAGTCCACTTCAAAAGAATGAAATCGGAACCTGAACTGGTGTGAGGTGTGTGCTTTCGTATGCTGGCTGATAAGGGTGCTGATGATGTGCAGGTGTGTGCAATTAATACTCAGGTGAGACAGATAGTTATATAACTATGTGCAACTTAATTAAAGTTGAAACAATAATCAGCGGTTATGCTAGTACTGTGAGATATGTTAATATTTCAGTAGTATTTTTATCTAGCCCCCGATAGTTAAAATAACTACGTACAACTTGAATAAAGCTCAAACAATAATCAGCGGTTATGCTAGTAATATTTGTCTAGCCCCCGATAGTTAAAATAACTACGTACAATTTAATTAAAGCTGAGACAATAACCAGCAGTTATGACCAGTACTATGACTAGCCCCCCCATAGTTAACCCTCTGGGGTCTGAGGGTGTTTTGGGGCCCTGGGGAAGTTTTGACATGCCCTGACATTTGTTTTTTTTTTTTCATTATCTTAAAAAAATATTAACAGCTAAGGTCTGAAAACACTGTATTCAGCACAAACTGGGCTACAATAATATGTGAGCAGTATGAAAGTGTCACACCCCAGGGGCCCGTTTCAATAAGGAGGTTCAACCAACTCTGAGTTTAAACTTGAACTCAGAGTTGACCTACTCTGAGATGGGAAACTCTGAGTTTTCGGTTACAGAACAGCTGAACTAACTTAGAGTCAACCTACTTCAGGGATAGGCAATTTCGGTCCTGGAGGGCCGGTGTCCTGCAGAGTTTAGCTCCAACCCTAATCAAACACACCTGCTTGTAACTTTCTAGTGAT
>JAFVLL020028015.1:0-12321 GCA_021397915.2 Tor tambroides
ACCAAAGTGCTATTACTGCCTTCTGTGTCGTTTTGATACACTTAGGCTGTGAATTGTCCAAAGCTGTTTATTATATCAAATAGCCAACAAAAAAAGTTTATTCACGTGGCTTTGGTAAACCTGCGGCTAAGAAAGTCTCTGCCAGAAATCTCTGCAATAAATCGCTTGGTTGCCATGATGTTGCACGGCCAAATGAGCAGATGTGGCATGTTGTGTTGTGTTTACTTAAGATACCCTTATGCAGTTGTTGATATCCGAGGTCAAAGGACTCGGGTCGCATTCGTGGTCTACTCAAGGTGTGAAGCCAGGGCGTACCTACATTTTCGATCAATTCAAACAGCTTAAAGCTTCTTGTGAAGCTCCATTTAAGTCTGACTGCAATGGGTGTATAATCGATTCATTCCGAATATGGGTAATTAATAATTAATTGGCAGACTTACGAAAAAAGTAAATATAGATGTGTAAAGTTAAGCCTCAGTAGTAATTGAAGTAGGCCTATTACAGGTTCCACAGATGGCTAATGCTAAGAGTGATGCTTTATCTAGTGCTTAAATAGAAAATGTCTATTTAAATTACATGCATCAATATTTATCATAATTGACTAAATAATACAGTAATGCAACTCTTGAACTGTAGCCTACATTTTATTTGCTTGCAATGAAGAAATAGCTTTACAGGTTAGAGTAGAGCTGGATTTTTTATTAGTAGTATTTTATTTTTTTTTTTCACTTGGAAAAGGGTAACTTAAATTTGGCAATGAAATGGCATCTGCAGTAACTAACACTAATAAATTGTTGCTGTTTTAGTTCAATAGAGGTCTTGTTAAAAGAAGACATATCACAGGATCTAGTTTCAATTTAAAGAATTAGATAACCGTGTCCTGTTATTTATCTCTCACAATATGTAGGCCTGCACAAATAAAATGCATTATTTATTTATTTATTTCTGTACAAGGACAGCACCTTCCAAAACGAACAAACTGTATTCTTACTGACAACTTCAAAGAGTCTCAAAGATTTTATTTTCACAATTATGGTGTTGTTAAATATGGAGGGAGCAACCATCAATCAGTGGAGGAATACATTATCACTGGTTTTTGTTGGGTGCCACTTTACGGGTAAAAGACTGAGATTAGCCTCATGTTATCCTTGCTCTTGAGAGCAATGCCACAGTGTGACAAATACACATAAATAAATTGAGCTCATCACTGCATTCAGATTCCATATTAATCTAAAGTACCTGGTTTGACTAGCAATGTATTCATGAAGCTCCTTGCTGGTACAAAAATCCTTTCCACTCATCCTGTTGTGAATCGTTGTGCAGTGGGAGCCCTATTATGACCACTCAGAGGGCTCCCTCAAAGACCTTCAGAGCAAGAATGGAGATGATAGACCCTTGTGGTCAAGCTATTAAGATATATCCCTTGCCAAAGCCTGATGACTGAGACACTTCAAATGAGCTGGATGGGCACATAAAGACACCAATGGCATGCCATTCTTGCATCTATCAGTTCAAGTTTTGATATATCAACCACTTGAGAAGGGTCGCTCACACAGAGAGAATGCTTCTCCAAACACAAATGCAACTGAGAGCTTCATTCGTTCTCAGGCAAGGGTGCACTTTTGGGAAAAATGTTTAATTAACACCAGGGCAGCCTTGTGAATTTTCACTACAAACGAAGATCCTCTGCCTGGGAGTTGTCCACTCTTTACTTTTGGCTGGTTGTAATGGCCAGTGCTCTTCACTAAAAAGGTGCCTCTAAAACACCATCCCATTAATCGTTCATGAAGATTCCAGGTCGCATGAATGGGGTTTCTGTGGTGCAGAGATTCATGGGAGTTATTGTCCAAGAAGAAAGTGTTTTAAGTGAGATGGCCTGACACTTGGGGGTTTTGAGTACATCTACATGAGATGAGCACGAGGGCCACGGATTGTGCTGGAGAAACAAGAGGTGTGATTAAGATGAGATTTTTAACACGGGTTGGCTGCTTACCAAGCGTCGCTCCTGTTGCTCCTGACATGTGCTGTTAAAGTTATTAATACAGGATGTATAATATGTACAGTCCAAAATCTGTTGGATCAACTGCAAAAAAAAAAAAAACATGGTTATTGTCAACATAAATAAAAAAAAAAAAAAAAATATCTTGGTTTAGGAAGTGCATTCGATACATTTGTAAAATTGTTCACAAACTCTTGATTTTCTATATACATTATATTTAAATGGTAAGAATGGTTAAATGTTCAATTGTTTTTTGTGTCTTCATTGGTTTTTAAAAAAGGCTGGCTTGTTTAGAATTCAACCTGTCCAGGGTGTTTCCCTGCCTTTGACACATTATATCCTAGGATAGACTCCAGCACTCCCTCTGACTCTATAGGACAGATGGATGTTTAAGATGTCTGGAATTAAACAGAGAGTATGAGAATGGAAATCAAAACATCATGTCCAGTATGAAGCATAGTTAGCCATAATAGTTCATCTGATCATCTGATATCGTTAGGTGTTGTTGTAACGCACATGTTCATTCTTTCTGTCATCATCTTCTCCAAGAAACTGTTACCTGAGATTGGTGCTTTGTGGTATGAGTGCTTATATCCACTCTCAAGTTTAGAATGTGTTCAAAGGATTAGTTTCACAATCAGTCTGTTAGAATTCTGTAAAATATGTCCTGTTGTCTTGTATGTGGTTACAAATAGAATGTTGTGGTTACTGTAGCTACAGCAACAATAACCATCTTACAGACCTGAGAGTAGAAAGGAAATAGGAAGCACATAGCTTTTGAACAAAGCAACAGTGCAATGTTGAGACCTTCGTTCCTTGGTGGAGAAGAGAAAGTATTGTAAAACTTAGATAGCTAGGCAAAACAAAGAGAGATGTCTAGTGACATCTGATATAGTTCTGTTGCTTACCATTGAAAAGCTTTCATTCATAACAGCTGAATTCCTCCAACTAGCAGCTACACAAACAAAAGGTAAAATTGGACAATTGTTGGAAGAATCGATTGCTGAAGCCCTGTTTCTGCAGCCCCCAACACAGCAACTTTTGTATGTCTTCCCTCAGCTCAAGACTTGAAATGGATGTGTCAGAAAAAGAAGACATTCAAAATGTGCTACAGGGTAAATAATAGGATATTTGGATAGCAGTTCTTAGAAACTAATGTTACTGCAGATAACTTGAGATTCAATTTGGAGAAACGGGTTATTTACTAAGATCACGTAAGGTACATTTCAATCACCAGAATGTTCTGCAGTTCAAAGTTTCAGCATTTTTATAGTTTTGATAGCACATCTACAAAGAGTTCAAAAATTGAGAGAACCTAAGTTTTTATTATTGACTTACTTCAACATAAGATGAACAAGAAAGAAAGAACTTCTCACAGTGCAAGCCTGGGGTCACTCAATTCATAAGGATGCACATGGTAATACACAAGTCAAAAATTGTGTATTGATAAAACAGCACAAATAATCATTTGAAATAAATACAACGCATGAACAGTGCTTAAACATACAGATGCAGTAGTTCAAAAATACTCGTTCAATATACCATCTAAGAGCTGTGCAATCCTACATTTGGAAAACAGTCAAAAGAATTGCGGCTGTGACATTTTGTCAACTTTCTGCAACTTTTCTGCTGCACTATTTAAGTTTTTAAGGCCTGATACACTGACATGATCTTATTCTTGTATGATCTTGAAAATATTTTTTTGGAGAAGACTTGACTGTAATTCTCTTGCAGCAGTATATGGTGGTCACATCCACAAATCTTCTACCGCTCACATTCTGTACAAGACTCGTCATGTGCACATGGTAATCATTATTAACTCTCTCTTTCTTTCTCTCTCACACTCCCTACCGCTGCTCGTGCATCTGTTTGTAAGGCAGTTAAAGGTTCATCTCTTTTGAGGCCAGGCTACGCTCCTGCTCTTCTCCAGGTAGAATGGACGTACAAAAAAACAGATGACCGTGGTTTTAAGGAGGTTGTAAGGCTCTCCTTGAACCATACATCACCCTAGAGAGACACGTTACCCATCTGTGTTTTCTGAAGCCTTTAATTAACACATCGCAAAAAAAGAAAAGAGGAGCAAAAAATTCAATGTCCTCTCCACAGATGGGCAGCCAAGTTTCAGGATAATTATTCTGGAAATATACTCTTTATACTCTGCCTTTGAGGGCAATTAGCATTTATTGTGAGGAGGTGAAACTTTCCTCAAAAGCGGTCAAGATGACAATTTCGAATGAAAGATGGAAATCCATTTAGAAAGGGAATAAGATTTGCGTCCCCATTCTGTAATACTGAAAAGGTGCTTTTATAAGATGATATCTATTGAAAAATAAAATGTCAAGGGCACAAGGAGAGCTCAAGTAACCTTAATTGGCTTAATTGGCCATCGTTTTTTGTTGTTGCATATAAACACGAGTACTCACTGATGTTCCATCCACATTTGGTGCTCAATAAAGCAAAACACTCTTAAGCTTCGATTTGTATGACGGATAACAATGGTGATAAAAACCTTAATAGAACATGTTTTTCCCATCACTACAACTTCATCCAATCTATGCTGGTTCCCAAATGTTAAATGTAAAAAGCTTAGCTGTAGTAAATGCAACATCTGTGGTGACAGCTTATCCGAATAAGATTTCATAAACAGATGACTAACTTTCTGTTAGTGTTCTGTTCAAGGCTGTCCACTTGAAGTGATTTAAAACAAATGATCAAGGATTTGAACAAATTTGTCACCTTCCAAATTCTAAAATAGAACACAGTCGTTGTTTTTTCCTAGAGCGGAATGAAATGTATTCCGCAGCCTCTAATCAGACATTTGCAATGTTTGATTAAATATTGTATGAGATAATAGGTGAAATATAGTTTTTAGCCAAAAAAGGAATGTAGTAATGGGCACTTGCATGTTTGAAATTTGCAAATAACATTAATGACAATGAAAGTAATGGCAGTCATTGCACTGGCATTTCTCAAAGCAGAAAGCAACATTATAACAAATAACAGGAAATGACTGTAGAGGCCCTAAGCTCATGTACAGTAAGAACAACTGAACATCTTCTTAACTTTGCTGTGTGCAGTATATGCTGCTATGCTAAGGCCTCTTTCCTATGTACAATATATGTTACAAAACCATACTGCTGGGAGCCTAAAAATGGAAAACACTAGAGTGATGCCACCAGCACTCTGCAGGAGCGGCAGTACTGCTGCCATCTAGTGGCAAGAGCGTCACCATGCTCCGGGCCTGCTGTTCTGCAAAAGTCTAGCAGAAGTGCTGAATGCAGCACCATGTTTCACCATGAGGTAATTATTTCTTTTATCTACAGGTCACAGGCTGCCACATTCTCATTGGCCAGCACCTAATGGACCATTATTTGAATAAATGGGGGTAACAGGGTGGGGCTGGTGACCCCCGTCAGTGCCATGAGCCTCTCCATATTGGCACACCTGCCGAGACATGGTAACGTTTATCGGTGACACCTTCCAGAGCAGCAAGAGAAAAGAGTCCCAATGCGGCTGTCAAGGTCAGGGCTCCAGGTCCAGCCTGGGCTCACCGCATCCCGAAATCATCCATTTGCTAAAGCCACGCTCTTCTGGTTGCCTGGCTACCAACTAATAAAGGTGGCGAAGCGTGGCATCATGGAAAACAGAGGTAAGATGTTGACTTTGAGATAAGTACCTCTTGAAATTAAACAGTACCATCACATCACATTCTAAATAGCATTTTCAGAGGTGAACTTTCAGCGGCCCATAAGCTGAAAGGGGGTAAAATCTCGTGTTCCGCAACTCACACAATAACTCGCATTTGCATAGCAGTTAGGTTAGTTAAAAGCAAATACTTATTAATGTTTTAATTATACCAAGTGAATGGGACAATATCATTATTCCTGTTTTGGGCTATTTTTCTAGTGTTTGAGAGTGTGCATGTGTGCTTGAGGCTGGAGCACTCGGATGCCTCTTTATTAAAGTAAACAAAAAGATAATTATGTGTTCTCCTCGATAAACGGTATGGTGTGACGGGTGCTCGCAAAATCACGGTGGAAATGGTAACTGGAGAGGAAATGGCTCTTATAGTGTACACTGTATCTGTTCCTCTCTCTTTCAGTGGTGTAAAGGTCAAGGGTGAGGAAAATGTTTTGTTGGCACTTATTATAACCAATCACATCTGCCACAAAAGTGCCTCGAAGTGACTCTGTTTGGGCCAGAGCGAACTTTCTCAACCCACACAAGGTCCGTGTGTTTCGCCCACAACTAAGACAGAGTAATTCTTCTGAGTGAGTAAGCAGAAATCCAAAGGAAAAAATAAATAAATTATTGGGAAAAAATAAACATTTTGGAATATTTTAACAGTAGGCACAGAAGGACTCTCTGATATCGGAGATATACTCAAATATACTAAGAGATGTGACTCAAAGTTAGTCACGGAGATGACTCTCTGAGATGACTCAGTGAGAGAGCAATGAGACTGTCTATGCAGACATAAAATGAGTGGCAGTTATAGACTGCACTCTATGAAAAGTCTGTAAAAACAGGGCCCAATGTTTTGTGTTAATATGAAGAAATTTTCTGTATTGATTTTTCACAGGTGTTTTAACCGTATTTGGAGTTACACATTGTGTTGTATTTTTGGATTAAAGGAAATGTCCGTAAACCTAACGGATAATGTTCTGGCAGAAAATTATCAGAACCTTTTCAGATTTTCTACAGATATTTTTACAGTGTATATGAAAAAAATGGTATTGTTACAAAATATGGTCACACTTTATTTTAAGTTCCAATTCTCACCATTAACTACGAATTTTGCCTTAACAAACTCCTAACTGTTAGTAAGGTTAATAGTTAATAGTTAGTAAGGTTTACTTGTTAAGTTCTAAAAGATCTTAAATATGGTCATGCAGAATAAGACATTAATATGTGCTTTATAAATACTAATAAACAGCCAACGCAGTATTAATGGAGGATTATGCTTGCTAATAAGAAGCTAGTTAATAGTGAGAATTGGTCCTTTAAATAAAATGTTACCCAATTAAAAAAAAAAAAAAAAAGAAAAAGAAAAAAGAAATGTTATTAGCAATGATTTGGTCAATCATCCTTCCTCAGGCTTGGAGAACACGCAAAAGTATCAGCAAAATTGAAAAAGAACCCAGTAAGTGTATTTACAGCTGATAATAATGACAAAGACCACACCTCCAATTATGCAACCACTATAAAATTCAAAATGAGAAAAAGAAGTTCAAATACCATATACAAATGATCAAAAAAAAAAAAGAAAAGAAAAAAAAGAATGATAGAACTAATTCATATTCTACAGGTTAAACAAAAACTTAAGTAGATTTACATTACAAAAATACATATCATTACATCTAAGCGTAGCATAGTGTATATGAAAAAATGGAACGTTCAGAATTCATAAGGGGTGCGGAAGAATGATAGATTATTTGCTGTCATGTCCACCTCTCCCACGGTAAGCATTCCTTTACCTGGCCCGGACCCCTGTGAAAGTGATGTCATTGGCAGGGTGCATTGACAGCCTGAGGCGATGCAATTAAGAGGATGAAAACACCCAGAGCAAAGGCTGTGTACATAGAGAGAGACTCAGGACAATGGGCAGGGCAAGCCCTATTCAGGCCCACATTTCTCAAGCACTGGCCTGGGGTCTTCTCCAAGCACCAAGAAGGGCTTTTGAGAGGGGTCCTTGGATGAAAAGAGGATGGTTTATGTTGGGATGTAAATGTGTGACCAGGGAGGTGGACAGAGGGTGTTGCTAGGATGTTGCAAAGTGGCTCTGAAGGGCCCAACTCTTGTTGTTTGTGCAAATCGATGTGTCAGGCAATAATGCCGAATGACATCTCAAAAGATGGCCGATGGGGGTAGGCGAGAGACTTGCTCTCATTACGGACACGTTAACCAACTTGGGATGGATTGAAAAATGCTAATTGTGAGCTATTTGTATTAGCTGAAGGACACATTGTAAATTGTGCATAGTGTGAAAAATTAGTTTTTACTCCATAAAAAGACAATATTCTCCACATTTGATAAACTACATTGACTATAGTTAATCAAGAATAAATGAGTTAACAAGTATCTCCAGGGTTTGTTCCACCAATGACAACGTTTCAACAACAGACAATAAATATAAAAATACCTTGAAAGCATCTAAAGAGTCTGTTTAGGATCATTTGTCATTGATGACACATCGAACTGCATGTCCCAAACCGCTGGTTTAAACTCACAATGCTGTCTGCTTCATCTGCCACCCAGGTGTCACACCAGATCCCCCCACACACACTTTGTTTCTTCATCAAACAGTTCTACATTAGCATTTTTTCATTAACAAGACACTCTTATCATTCAAATTGTAGATTATCACTTGTCCTATAGCAACACAGGTTGCCCTTGACAACAACGAGGAGGTGGTGTTAAGAAGCTGTCTGGCAGATGAAGGGTACAGCCGTTTAACCAGCTCTGGACACACCACAATCACCATAGTTTATTATACAGGTTAAGTAAGAAACAAGAAATATTGCACACACTGATGATGAACATTACAGTTTCAAAAATAAAGGTACTTTGTTGGTTCCATGAAGAACATCCACTGCAGAAAAGATTCTTTATTGTTGAGAAAGGTTCTTCAGATTAAGAAAATATTCTTCACACTAAGAAAATAATGGTTCTTTTAAGAACTGTTCACTGAAAGGTTCTTTGGGGAACCCAAAATGGTTCTTCTTTGGCTTTTTGCTGTGAAAACCCCCTTTTGGAACCTTGATTTTTTGAGTGCAATGGCTTTCTTCTCTAAACAGCAAGTTACATTACATTTCTGAGAGGACCTCCTTTATTAGGTGCAGTGGGATTTATAATGAAGAAAGAGTTGAAGATAAATTCTCCCCTTAAGTCATATAAACATTTATGTACACTAATAGCAGGCATAATGTAATAATAATATACAGATATATAATTACAATTAAACACTTCAGAATGTACCAGATCTGACTACATGCAAAGATTAACTTCATGCTAATGAACAAAGGGTTTCAGGACTTTATAATAAGTTTTGTGCACTAACAGCAATGCACAGTATAAAATACAGTATGTGTCAGAATGTATCTTCAAGGTTTATAATGAAAGTAAAGTGTCTGGATCTCTTAATGTATTTGACTGAGTTTCAGTGACAAACAAGAGCTTGTGGGTTAAGGTGGAAGTGCATATTCATTGTGTTTGTGATATTATTCATGTTATTGCATTGGGTATAGTCAACTGCAAATGTTTGGTGAAATGTATGCATTTATTAAGAACGGCAAACAGGAAAAATATTGCAATCCATATTATTTTCTGTATATATCAGGTAACATAATCCCTAATGGTTTTTATAAATAAATAAATAATCTGAAATCCAGCTGTATCTAACGAAACAGGATTTAGATGAAATTCACCAGTAGGTACATACGAATACAAGACAGAAATGTGATAAAACAAATGATGCACCCTCAAAACAATGCTGTTCCGTTGGAAGTTTTCTTTTTTTTCTTCTGTCACACATCATGTATATAGGCGTGAGCTGGTAACGTGTGTCACAGTGGGCTCATTCCCTCAGCGGCAGTTTGTGACAGTCAGTCCAGCGAAGATAAGAAGCTGATGGATGGTCTGTTGGAAATCACCATCTCATTAAGTCACGTAAACTAAGACAATGAGTGTACATGAGGTAACAGCCTTCTCTTTAAGTGAGAAGAAAACAAAACTTTCCTTTCTAAAATATATTTATATATTTTTAATTTGTGTGCTTTTATTAGCCAGGAATTATCACTTCAAAATGAATAGCACATTATTAAGTCTTCTAGTGGCTCTTAGGGTGTTTTATCAGGGGTTTGTATCAGCGTGCAATTCATCTAAAGCCATTCTTCACTCTGAATATGTTTTATATGAGGCCCCATTTATCATCGCCTGTCAGCTCTTAAACGCAGCTTTATTCGGTGTAGAGTTATAAATTGGAATCATTAAACAGTTTTTCATTTAATCTGATGCAATAACTGCCTCTCTTTTATTGGCCTGTGAAAAGAAAATAGTAAATACAATTGTCTGTCAAGATGAGCTGAGATAGTGGCGAGTTCCTCGCTCTCCCGGGCATTTGCTGTTGAAATGAAATTAGGCTGAGCAACAAGGTAGGATCAGTGTCATGGGGGGTTTTGGAAAGAGCTAGGCTGAAATCAGAACATGAAATTGGGAGAAGCACCATGACACTCCACTGAACTCCATAACAAATTCAAAAATTGAAATCTTTGTTTTTTCCTCTGGAGTCAGTCCAAAGGGCTGTCTGTAGTTTGAGACGTGAATGCGGTGCACACTGATACACAGCAAGTATGAGCTATATAGTGGCTGACCTCTGTCAACTCAATCAGATTTTAAAATCGCAAACCTGCTTGTCTTAACCAGAGTGCACTGACATACATCAGGTAAATGTAAAGAGTTTACATTTACATCTATCAGTACAGTAAAAAACATGATTGTGGTTGGTAAGAGTTGTTGCACTTATTTCACCCACACTGATTCATGATATGAAGTGCGGCAAGACATATATAAAAGCACCATGGAGAGTTTCACTGTAACTCTTTAGTGAGAGAGTTACATTTCAACACTTTCGAAATGTTGTTTTAGCTTTAATGTTGAGCATAAAATGGATGGATGGATGGGTGGATAGACGAATAAAGATAAATCAATAAAATACATGTCTAAATTAGAATATTTAGAAGTCACCTTTAGTGCAATACAGTACAAAAATGCAGTCTTTATAGTCTATGTTTGTTTAGATTAGTATTCATGTTTGAGCTAGGTTGGAAAATCAGCTTCTACTGTCAAGATAAAACAGCATATATTTTTGAATGGTGTATGAAAACAAACTAGACTGAGTGAAATGTCAAGGTGATGGGGGAAAAACATGTATAGGTCATTTAGAGTGACATGCTTTAAAGCTAAGCTCTTCTTTTAAAGGTTAAAGGACGGCACACATTTCTGAAAAATGAATGGATGTCTGTGGGGATGTAAAAGAACAGAATAAAGAGATGTGGAAGAAATGCAATGCACACTGTATAAAATAAGTGCCAACACTGTTCTGCACAACCTGCATAAAATCAAACTTTGTATTGCGTATGCTTGTATGAGACTAATAGATATTCTTAATGCACTGTCTGGAATAAGGTCAGAAAAAAAGGCAATTGCTACATTTATTTTTCTCTTGATTATCTTTAATCATTTAGCTAACACACAGGACTTCCGTTAAAAACGGTATGAAGTTTTACGCATTAGGCTACATATTTTAGAGGTTTCATTGCTTGCATGACAAAATAATTCAAAACGATTTAAAATGTCACTATATTGGGAGAAGACTGCCACCCTCTGGCCTGATGTTTTATTTCACATTTTATACATTCCTGTTATTTTATTCTTTAATTCACTAATCAAAGCCATGTATTTGTCATTAGCAGAGAGATCTATACAGCTGAGAAGGTCCTTAGTAAATGCTTTTCTGTCCTCTTTACTCTGCGCATCACAAGCAGCTTCTTTCATGGCGCTAGAACGAGGACAGAGGCGAGTTTAGCCTAGAAGCATGTGAAAACCCTTGGCCTTGTAAACACTCAGTGAGAGAAAGCGTGTTTCTTTGGTGAGCGCACCAACAACTTGAAAGCGAAGAACTCAATTACAGGTGTAGAGCAGCATGTGAGGGTCAGCCACTTACATTTCACCCCGGTTTATTTCTGTCTCACGCTCAAAGCGGCAGTCTAACAGAACCTAGTTCCACTCGCTATCCTTTACTGCCATCTGCTGGCCGTTCAAATGAAGACTTTACATCTCTCATCAATAAAAACCTGCAACACCAGTGTATGAATTTGGGGAAAAAAAGAGTAACCTAGTAAAATAAAAGTCTTTTTTGACAATAAAAAACTTAATTTCAATATGTATGGTGTTCTTCCATTTCCAAGACTTTTATTCACGCAATAGACTTCGAATGTTTGTACTTTTTTTTCCTCTATTTAATTTACATATATAATGGATATAATATATGTATAGATAATGAGTAACCAAGCAAAAAGTCATTTTTGACAATACAAAACTTAATTTTAATATGCATGGTGTTTTTCCATTAAGTGCACTGTGTTGCACATTTATTGTTTATTGCACACTGTAAAAATTGTTAATACATATATATACACCCCAACAATAAAAGTGTAACACAGTTAAACCCAGGGTTGAAAAACGTCCATTATTTATTTATTGTTTGTTTGTTGTGTTTAATTAGTAACAATTTTTTTTTTTTTTTTTTTTTTTTTTTTTTT
>JAFVLL020028017.1:0-14716 GCA_021397915.2 Tor tambroides
TGTATGTGTGTGTGTGTATATACCATTCAAAAGCTTGGGGTTGGTAAGATTTTTTTAAATGCTTTTAAAAGAAGTCTCTTCTGCTCACCAAGGCTGCATTTATTTGATCTAAAAATACAGTAAATACAGTAATATTGTGAAATATTATTACAGTTTAAAATAACATACATACATGCATACATAAAATAAAATACATTTTTAAAATGTAATTTATTCCTGTGATGTAAAGCTGAATTTTCAGTGTCACGTGATTCTTCAGAAATCATTCTAATATTTTTGATAACAGTTGTACTGCTTAATATTTTTGTATACTTTTGAGCAATGTTTACTCTATAATATTTTTATATACAGTCATTTTTATATTTTTGTAATATTTCTATTACTTTTTTAGGATTATGTAATAAATATGAAGTTCAAAAGAATGGCATTTATTTGAAATAGAAAATGTTGCAATCATGTAAAAGCCTTTACTGTTACTTTTGATCAATTTAATTAAGTACTATTATTACTATTAGTTTTTTTTATTTTATTTTTTTTAATAGTAAAGACCCCAAACTTTTAAATGATAGTGTATGTAAATTAGTCATATATAATAGAATATTTTATATACAGAATTTATTTTGGGGATCGATTGCTAATGCTAAAATTATAATATTCATGTACAGAAACAATGCCATTTGAAATTCTTCATCATGACTGAGAGTCTGGAACAGAACAGCTGAATGACAGAATGAGAGTTTAAAAGCCAGACACGGTCTCTGAGTTCATGTTGTTAATGGTGCTCCGTCTTTAAGGACGCTGCGTAAACACAATTTCCTTGAAGACACTTTTGTTTATAGCCTCAGACAGAAGTCTTGAGGTGACAGTAGTGGACAGCACTCTTCAGACTGCCTTTGCTTGTTTCTAGCAAAATGCCACGGATGTTTTTCTTTTTCTTTTTTGCCTGCTGGTGACAAGCCACTTACAGCTGCTCTTAAGTCCCATAACATGTCAAATATTTTGAGATGTTGGTTTTTTGAAAATATGGAAGTGTTTTCTAATCTTTCTAAACCTATTCACACAATCATATGTCAAATCCAGTCTTACAATTCTCACTGAATATCCTACACTCTTAAAAATCAAGGTTCTTTTTTGGCATTGATGGTTCCATAAAGAACCTTTAACATCCATGGAATCTTTCCATTCCACAAAAGGCTCTTAATAGTGAAAAAAAAGGTTCTTTAGATGATTAAAAAGTTCTTCACACTAAGAAAATAATGGTTCTTTTAAAGGATTAGTTCACTGCCAGCACAAAACATTCCTGATAATTTACTCACCCCTATGTCATACAAGATGTTCCTGTCTTTCATTCTTCAGTAAATAGACATTAAGGTTTTTGAGGAAATCATTCCAGGATTTTTCTCCAAATAGTGGACTTCAGTGGTGGCCAGTGGGATGAAGGTCCAAATTGCAATTTCAGTGCAGCTTCAAATGACTCTTCACAATCCTAGCCGAGGAATAAGGGTCTTGTCTAGTGAAACGATCGGCCATTTTCCAAAAAAAAAAAACAACCATTTCTATACGTTTTAACCAGAAATGCTCATCTTGCACTAGCTTGACCTCGCACATCACGTTAGAAAGGTCATGCGCAAAGTAGGTGGATTTACCGACCCAGTGTTTACAAAGCAAACATGCAAAGAAAGTCAAACGCCCTTTTACAAAAAAAGGTAAAACAGCATGTCGGACGATTTTGAATTTGAAGGAGAACTTGAGTTTTTTTGACCTACCCTACCTTTTTTGAACCAAAGTATACAGATGAAGAACTAACTGTGTGTGACTTTTCCAACGTGATTATGTAATGCGTGAAGACACATGCATATCGCAGAGCTAATGCAAGACTAGCATTTGTGGTTAAAAAGTATATACATTTTTATTGTTTTAAGAAAATGGCTGATTATTTGGCTAGATAAGACCCTTATTCCTTGGCTGGGATTGTGTAGAGCCCTTTGAAGCTGCACTGAATCTGCAATTTGAACCTTCCACCCGATGATCACCATTGAAGTCCTCTATATGGAGAAAAATCCTGGAATGTTTTCCTCAAAACCCTTAATTTCTTTTTTTCTTTTTCCAAACTAGACTTGCTTTCTTCTCAAAGAATGTTGGTGACCAAACAGTTTGGGTTCCCATTGACTTCCATTGTGTTTTTGTCCATACAATGGAAGTCAATGGAAACCAAAACTGTTTGGTCACCAACATTCTTCAAAATATCTTCTTTAATGTTCACACAAGTTATACATGCTTGAAACAAAGTGAATAAATGATGACAGAATTTTCATTTATCAGTGGACTATCCTTTTAATAGGCCTAATTGTTCATATTTTTTTCGCACAGTTTAAAATTAAAATCGCACTAAATTACCTTGTTAAATGGACAGCCCTATTTCTTAGCCTCTGCAAACAATTCATCTCCGCCACAGAGAGGCACAGGTGCCTGAGCCCCTCGGATCAGAGCCTCCATTTATAGAGACTGCAAGAACCTGCACAAATCGCCTCCAAATTGGGCCATGCGTGACGGATGATCCTGACCCGTATATATGCCACTGTATTCATCGTGTGGGTACACTGTTGTGAAACAGCCAATTAGATGCTCTGGAAGCGGCCAGGGAGCGGCGAGAGCGCGAGGGTGGGATGGAAGTCGTCGCAGGACAACCTCGTCGTCATTAGCAGAGGAACGAAGCGGCCGTAGCGGTCAGCTCCGGGGTCAGCGCGTTTGAAGGGGCCCGGATCATTATTTGCCATTTAATGTGTTGCGCTCACTTCCCATGGAGCCGATAGGCTGACCTTGCATACTGCATACTGCAGATGCAGCGTGTGACCTCCACAGTGAAGACATTTCCCGTTGCTTTTCTCCATAGGCAGCTGCGGGAATTGAGGTGAAATCATGAAAATGAGCCCCAATTGGTGTAAGAATGGGTGTAAGAATCAAACATCCATAGAGCCACTGCAAATATCATGTGTAAATCATTTTGTCACCACTTTCTTTCTGTGTGTATTGGGGGATAAATGTCAGGAGGTTGTGATATTTATTAATATTCTCCACCGCAGCACGTTAAGGCTCGAAGCGACCATTTAAGTTGCCTATATGACACATCGGCCCTCTAAAGTAACGATTTTTAAGCCTTGAAATAAAGCAACCAGATCTGAATGAAACTCATAAAGTCTGCGTGTTCATTTGTTTGATGATTTGTTTTGACAGAAAACACCATTTGAACAGTTACAACAAACACAAGTGTTTTACAACCACAAATTTTATAGGTTATAAAAATATACAAGAAGGAGTATAGAGTTACTGGCACATTGATATAGTTACTGGTTCACAAAGCGACCCATTTCTCATATATATATATATATATATATATATATATAGCGTTGCAGCTACTACAACCACTTGGTTTTATTTACAAATATCATATGTAAATTGATTTCTTTGTATTTTAGTCATTTTTTAATTTATACATTTACTTAATATTTATTAATTATTATTTATATCTAGTATTTTTATATCTTTTTTATCTTGTATTTTAGTTGAAAATACGTAAAATATAAATTAATCAATACACACATAATATTTCTAGTATATAAAATGAATGTGTGTGCGGGTTGTTGTTATTATAAAACAGTTATTATATTGTTGTTGTTTAATGAAAATTCTGTAAATACTGTGTGAAAACTAGAAATTTGTCTATTAAATGCAGTTTTTTTTTATGAAGTTGAGGCATACCCTAGTAAAAATAGTAATACATTTAAAATACATTTATTTCATTCTTAGTTCAAATCTATTAACATATTTACTGACATATCGCTCAAGCTTTACTGATGTAAATATATATATATATATATATATATATATATATATATATATATATAATTTAACTTTATTTGGAGTACTACTTGTGCACAATGCACATTTCTTAATATTAAGCCTAAAATGTGTTTTAATGTCACTATTGATGAGGACTGTATGATCTATAATATCTTCAAATGCAAGATATTTAAAGAGTACCTGAAGTATACTTGAAATAGTTTCACTTTAGCACAATCAAATATACTTCATATATCTTTAGTTGGACTTCATCACTACTTCTGCACAATTAAAGTGCATTAGTTGTTCCGATGTAGCAGACTTTAATATACCAGTTTAGTATACTAAAAGTACAATTGCAGGGTATTTTGATTACGCACATAAACATTTAAATGTATTAGTAGTACTTAGCATGCAATAAATGTATTTCAAATACAATTTAGCGTATTTATTTTTCACTAGGGTATGCTGTTGTCTAGTTCATGGTTTTTCTGTCTTTTATCACTGGAGATATTCAGTAGTATTAATTCTGTTGCGCAGGTGCTTTCCATTCTTGAAACACATTGCATATGTTTACATACGTCTAAACAGCATGTCGTTCCACACTGAATCCTGTTTAACAGACGTATCACAGTTCCTCAGAGAGCTGGAGGTGGAACAGGCTGTTTGGATGTATTCACAAAACAACAGGAAGCACATAAAACAAGACGCGAGCGTGTGCTGTGGGCTTGTTTGTGATTTGCGAGGCCTGTTGAAGGATGTTTGCCGATGTTTCCTCCACAGATTCCTTCTATGATGTGGTCACAGTAGGAGCTCCGGCAGCCCATTCGCAAGGCTTCAAGAACGGAGGATTGCAAAAACTGCTCAGCAAATACGAATCCGAGAAGAAGAGGTCAGTCTCCATGTTCACACGCGTCTCTTCTGATTACTTTGCTCTGCTTATGGAGAATGATTTTCTGACAGCTTTATGAAACCATGAAAGCCTCTGTTTGTTCATCAGACACTCACCAGCATCTTTCTATAGAGATAGAAACTAGAGAAGATCACAAAATATGTCATTTGCATGGATATGATTTTATACAAGATTAATTTGTCAACATGAGACCACTGAGGAGTTTTTTCATTTAATGAGATATTACAAATTCATTCAATCCTTGTCATCCATGTCTTTCCTCTATGAAACAAAAAACAGATATTTTGAAGAACATTATTTTGAGACCACAGGCTGTCAAGCTCCAAAGCGCTATGAAAACAACATGAATGTAGTATATATTGATGGCAGCGAGCCTCAATATCTTGCACCGAGGCACATGAACATGTAAATTGATTCTTTTGCTGGAGAGAAATAAGCAGCACGTTTATCACATTTCTAGGGAATTGTACGAAGGTTGCATCATTCGGAAGCTGAACTCTAATCCTCGTGCACATTTTTATCTTTCTGAAGTTAATGTTGTTAATGTTTATGCTTTAGGCTCAAATATTTTCCCTCGTTACGACTCTTTAAATTGATCGATCTGTTAATCCAGTCAAATCCAGTTGGTTTCGATGAATGATGGAGGATTTCTTTTAACTTCACGTTTGATTGCAGTTGAAAAGCGAGCAGGAGCCCTGATCCGTGAACCCGATAGAGCTGTGATTTTCTGCCACATCGATGCTGAATGACGTTTCACACACACTTTTGAAGTAGAGTAAACTTACGGCCGTATCCTACACAATTACAAACACACAGGAAATAAGAAACACATTCTGGAGGAGAAACTTACATATACATTAATACATATTAGTGCTGTCAAATGATTAATCGCGTTTAATTGCATCCAAAATAAAAGTTTTTGTTTATGTAATATATGTGTGTGTATTGTGTATATTTATGTATACAGTACATAATTGTATGTACTGTAATGTATACGGTATATATATTACAGTATATACATTTAAATGTATTTGTGACCCTGGACCACAAAACCAGTCATAAGGGTCAGTTTTCTGAAATTGAGATTTATACATCTGAAAGCTGATAAGTAAGCCTTCCATTGATGTATGGTTTGTTATGATATGACAATATTTGGCACAACTATTTGAAAATCTGGAATCTGAGGGTGCAAAAAAATCAAAATACTGAGAAAATTGCCTTTAAAGTTGTCCAAATGAAGTTCTTAGCAATGCATATTGCTGATCAAAAATTAAGTTTTGATATATTTACAGTAGGAAATTTACAGAACATCTTCATGGAACATGATCTTTACTTAATATCCTAATGATTTTTGGCATAAAAGAAAAATCAATCATTTTGACCCATACGATGTATTTTTGGCTATTGCTACAAATATACCCGTGCTACTTAAGACACATTTACATGTATATATTTATATAATTTATATTATATAAAAATATTTAATATGTAAACAACATATTTTTCTTAAATAGCATGTGTGTGTGTATTTATACATAATAAATATACACAGTATACACATATATTATGTAAACAAAAACTTATTTTGGATGTGATTAATTGCAATTAATCGTTTGACAGCACCAATATATATATATATATATATATATATATATATATATATATATATATATATATATATAATTTATATATTAATGAAAACTGTCATCAGTTGTATCAAAACTGAGTCATTTACTCACCCTTAAATTGCTGTTTTTTTAGCTTGTTGCTATGTGGTTGCTAGGGTGTTGTAATTGATTGTTAATATGTTGCTGTGTGGATTCTGAAGTGTTTATTCAAATCATTTTATTTTGTAAATATCATAAAAATACATTATTATTTATAATTAAACAATTTTTCATCTTTTTAGTAATTATTATTTTCGGATTGTTGTTATTTTATGATGATTTATTTTAATTGTACATTTTTTTATGATTTAATTGATCCAGTTCCTTCACAAACCCCAGTTTGGGAAAACTTGACGTAATGTGATGTTTAATGCACTTCATGTTTTTAATAACAACGAATGGAAAATAGATTTTCTTTCTCTTTGTATTTTTATATCAATATGGTACAAGATTTTCTTGTTTAAATCAATGCGATAAACGAGTTAGGTCAAAAGTAAAGTAGTCTGACTTTATTACCTAAAATGTGTAATGTAATGATTATGTTACTAACTACAGTTTGTGTAATGTAATTTGGAATCAGTAATGGATTATCATTTGTAAGTAATCTACCCAGTACTGTCGGTTTTTAACATGTTGCTGGATTGTAAGGTGTGCTTGCTTGGCTGTACAGGGTGGTTGAAAAATGTCCTGGATGATTTTGTGTGTGTGTGTGTGTGTGTGTGTTTGTTTTGCTATACTTGTGAGGACCAGATGTCCCCACAAGGATAGTAAAGCCTGAGATTTTTGACTTTGTGAGAACATTTGGCCGGTCCTCACAAGGGAAATAAATTATTAAAAATACTAAATGAAGTTTATCTTAAAATATAAAAATGCAAAAAGGTTTCTGTGATGGGTAGGTTTAGGGGTAGGGTTGGGTTAGGGCAATAGAAAATATTGTTAGGTCAGTATAAAAACAATAGAAGTCTATGAAAGTCCTCACAAGTATAGTAAAACAAACACGTGTGTGTGTGTGTGTGTGTGTGTGTGTGTGTGTGCGTGTGTGTGTGTGTGCGTGTGTGTGCGTGTGTGTGTGTTTTGCTGTGCAGTTGCTAGGATGTTCTAGGTGGTTGCCACAGTATGTTGCCTTTATCTAGTCATTTTAGCTGCAGTCTTGCTTAAAATATATCATAATTTGGGCTAAAACCACTTTGCAAGTCTGAATGTGCAATGATTGTACTGTCATGAAGAGTAATAAGTCTTCACTTTCAGCTACAAGTTTAGCTCCAAATGGTTGGTGGAATACATGGTCACAGTGGTCCTGTCGTTTCTCTCTCTAGAGTCCTTAATGACTTTAATAACTTCAGAGTCTCACATTTTCCCAGCTGGATCGTGTTGGCACAACTCTGGAGTCTCTCCTGATATGTTTGTTGCTCTCAAATGAATTGTGACCGTGTCTTTCTGCCTCAGTCGTCCATCTCGCACTCCTCCTCCTCCATCTTCTGTTCGGTACGTCCTCACAGAGATCTTTAATTAGAAAGCCTGTGTCTTGACTCTAGCAGCCTGGCTAGAGTCGGTTGAAGCGGTTCGTCTGTCCTTGCCGTCACACCAAACATTTCAACTACGAGTGTCTTCTATTCTCAGCCGTCTGAAGAAGAAGAGAAAGCATGTCATGTCGTCTCAGCCCCCTTGTGATTTCCATCAATGAAGAGCTTCACAAGTTTCTCTTATTCAGTTCTATTTTTGTATTTTGTGAATGATCACAGCTGGCTTTTGTGGATGCAGTCGAGTCTTAGGGGTGATTTTGCCGATCGTGTGAATGTGTCCGTTTTTTATCATTTGAGATGTTCTTCTCTCAAGCCCTCTGAGAACAGACTCATTAAAAACCAAGCAAAGTCCAATTATTTTCTTTACAGTGTATGGGTTGTTATGTTACTGAGCCAGACCGACAGAGGAATAGTACAAAGAAATTGAACATCTTTTCAAAAAGTTTCCAGCCTCCAACGGTGGGAAGATTTATCAGTGGAGCGCCACTGATACGACGCAAGGACATTTGCTGTTTCTACCGGAGAGAAATCAATTTCTGAAAGAGCGTTCGCGCTGCACATTAATCCAGCCTGATATGGACCTCATTTTGTTTCCTTTCTGACTGGGCTAATGTTTTACTTCATGCTCAGATTTTCCTTTTTTATGCCTCACTAGCTAGCAAGTCCTTCTATAGTTCTTTTTTTAAAAGATAATTCTGTTAAATCAGTGCTGTATTAAATTTGCACATAAAGTTAAAGATGCTTGTAAAAGAGAACATTTAAAAAATTTACTCTTCCTTATGTCATTCCAAACCTGTTTAACGTTTTCTTCTGTGGATCACAATAAGACGTGTTTTGGAGATTGCACTAGCTGATCTTTTATATGCAATTACAATGAATGAGGAATAAGACTTTTATGCTTCAAAGGCCACAAAATCACTAAAATTTCAATAAAGTATTTATATGACATGCACTGCGCTCCAAGTTTACTGAAGTTGTAGCTTTGTCTGAGAAACTAAAATCAGAAAAATCATGATTAAGCTAAAATCATTAAGCTAAAATCATGATTAAGATCAGTTCAATTCATGTGCGAATCATTCTGACTGGTTTTTTAACTGAATCATTTGATTCATTGGAAAGATCTGATTCTAAAGAATGAATCGTTCACAATTCAGCTAAGCAGAGCTGTGACAGATTGGTGAATGTCACTTAAATTTGGTCTGTTTCTCACACAGAGTTACTTCAGAAGACTTGGAATATAGTGTACAAGAGACTTTTATGGTGCTTTTAAGTCTATTTTAAGGCTTAAAAGCTCCAGTTTTCATTCATTGTAGTTGCATGGAAAAGAGCAACCAAATGCATTCTTCAAAACGCCTCTTTTTGTGTTCCACTGAAGGAAAAGGTTTAGAAAGACACAAATGTGAATAAATGAAGACAAAATTTAGATTTTGAGGTGAACTATGCATTCAGGTGTTGGTTGTTTTTTTTAATCTCTTTTCACATAAAAGCGGCATTTACACAACATGCGACAATAAATAGACAATGCAGCAGAACTAGTGTGTGAATGATTGCAGCAAACGCTTTGTGTAGTTTAACAGACAATGACTACGTTTACATGCGCACGAATAATGCGATTATTTCCAATAATCAGAGTAAGGACTTAATCGCATTTTGATGTTTACATGTCAAGAGCAAAGCGCTTACTCCCGTTTACATGCAATTTCCATTATTCTTATTACTCGCTAAGAATTGTGGTTAATTTTTTTACTGCCATTATTCACATACCCCACTGGACAGCACAAATGATGGACTCAGAAAGAGCAGGTGTGTTACTGGCCGCTGTTTTAATTTATTTACGTCTAATGCATAATGATTTTGTATGGCTGTATTCCACGCTTTTTCGGCGCCATAGAAATGTGATGGAATTTATTTGCCTATACCTGCCGTCGCGTTCTTCTCGCTGTTTTTGGATGAGGGTAAGGAACAGAGACTGCTGGCAGCTAGTTGTGTTTTCCCCAGAATGCGATGCTTTCTTCCCCGCCATCGTTTCTTATGCTGCATTCACGTGCTATCGGAATTATCGTAAATATGAGCTGGACATGAACGGCCTTAGAGAGGCCTTATATTGCTAATTTCTGACGAGGAGACTCGTACTTACGATAATTCCGATAGCACGTGAATGCAGCATAATCTCCGTATTATTACAGGTGCGTGTCACGTTAGGCCGTGTTCACACTTGGCGTCTTTTTTGACTAGAAAAAGTTGACGAGCGTTTTTTTAATGAAAAACAAAGCTGGCAGCGTCTGTTACAAATAGCAGCCGAGAGCGTCTTTTGTTGCCATAGCAACAGCTGCAACAGTAGCCTAGCGCTGTGCACTGCAGAAATGTCAAGAAAGAGTAAAAAGTTGGCTCTTGCGTTGGCTTTTGAAGTTAACGGGAAAGAAAATGTCGATTCACAACGACGTTTGTGGGTGCACGTCATTAAACGGGGAAGGAAACTGTATGGTGCTTCCAACAATTTAGTCCAGGAGCTCCGGTTGGATGATGTACGGTTTCCCTTGGGCGTTTTTTTCAGAAAAATTGAACTTTTTTCAACTCGAAAAAACGCTCTGAGCTGCAGAAAAAGACGCCGGCGGTGGCGTTTTAAAAAGCGCTCAGGACTTTTTTGAAAACACGGTTTACTCCATAGGATTATAATGTAAAACAGACGCCGGCAGCTTCAAAAAAGACGCCAAGTGTGAACACGGCCTTATTCATGTTTGTCACAAGCGCATGCGCACTTTGGTCAGAGCGGCAATACTGCGATTAATGTGTTTACATGCCTGTATATTTCGATTAAAATCGGCGTACGCCACCTATGTTAATACGATTATGCTTGCTGCGATTATGAGCTTAATCGCATTATTTAAATCGAAGTATTGCGTTTACATGAGGTAAAGATTAATCGCAATATCGTCAAAATCTCATTATAATCGCATTAAGAGGGTCCATGTAAACGCACTCAATGAGAGATGACCTCTTGAGCACACTCATATTCATTCACGCATCCACCCAGACCTTCCTGGAAAGCAACCTTTTAGCATTTTCTTTGATTAGAAGACAAATAATAGGACAGACGCAATTCTTGGCCATTATTAATGAATCACAGGAAAAGGGTGCTGGGGAAAAAAGGATGCTGAGAGTGAAATGAAAGAGCCATCTGTCTTTTCTTTTGCCTGAAGAGTGAGGCAGGAAAGGCGGCCGGGGAGCGATCGGACCGATCCATCAGGTCAGGGGTGGATGCTCGGCCCGATGTAATATGCGGCTACAATGGCTTTGATTGGCTCGCTCCGTGAGAGCCAATCAATATCCATTTCTCCGCTTCCCTGAGGCCGCCTCCATGCCCAAGCAGTTATTTCTCTTTAACATCCACGGCAGTCCACGAGCATCTTATTTGCTTTTAATTTGAACATGTCGGCATGACCAGAATGTTCTGTCGTTCAGCAGTCGATTTGCTCGCTGCACAGAGATAATCGTCTCTTTCCAGATGGCGTGAATGGGTGCATTTGAGTGTGTGCACTTTCACTACATCCCAGCAACGTTCTCAGAACTTTGGCTAGCGTTCTGGCAAGGTTCTCTCAAAGTTATGAACAAACATTGTTCCAGCCTCGATTATAGAATGTTCATTCAGAGTTTCCTAGTGTTGGTAATGTTCTTCAGATGTTCACAGAAGAACATAATTTATACATTCATGGACCTTTTTTCATGAATTCATGGAACGTTATTGATATATTTCTGGAACATTAATGGAGCGTAATTGATATATTCGTGGAACATCGATTAAACATTATCGATATATTTGTGGAACACTGATGGAATGTTATTGATACATTGGAACATTATTGATACACTGATGGAACGTTATTGATATATTTGTAGAACATCGATGGAACATTATTGATATATTCGTGGAACATTGATGGAATGTTGTTGATACATTGATGGAACACTATTAATATATTTATTGAATATCGATGGAATGTTATTGATACATTAATGGAGCATTATTGATATATTTGTGGAACATTGATGGAGCATTATTGATATTTGTGGAACATTGATGGAACGTTATTGATATTTTGGAACATTATTGATATTTTTATCATAAAACATCTGTGGAATGTTATTTATATAATCATGGAACATTGGTGAAACTTTATATATATATATATATATATATTGGTGGAATATTGGTAATGTTATTTATATATTCTTGGAATGTTTTTCTGAAACTTTTTATTTGGATGTTCACTTTCTAAATGTTGCTACTCATTTCAGAACATTCAAATGTAACATTCCCATTATGTTTCCAAAATGGAATATTCCCTTAATGTTTGCATAACCAAGAAAAAAGTTTTTAAAACATTTTGAATTTGATGAAATTACTTTTCAGAGAATGCTCAGAAATAATGTTTTCTTAACTTAATGGAAACAATAGCAAAATGTGATTATTTTTGTTTGCTGGGATGAGTGTTATGAATGTAACGGATAGACTTCTCCATATTGCAATCCAAAGTTGCAAATTTAACTTGAGCAAAATTAGAATATCTCATAAAACATTTGCGAATAAACACAGTTTCCATCCAACGAGTCGAAGGGAACAAAATTGTCACTTCCTGATGAACTAGCACTAAATATCACTAAGAAAAGTAGGAGAAGCCACAGAATATAATAATTTTCATATATAATAAATTACTTGTGCCTCAGACAAAACACAATAAATGCGGTCATTGCTTCCGGAGGTGGATACCTGCTGTTTGGGAACGCAGACAGTTCTGGGAGGCAATTATACAGAAATACTTTGACGACAGACTTGCTTGGGCATTTCAGAATGACCATTACAACATTTCAGATGTTGTGCAACAAGATCGGCCTGCTGTTTAGTCAGGTTATGCTGTCCAATCGCACAAAGTCACATGACTTTTTGATGCGCGTGGAGAAATTAATTTGGCAAATGTGTTTTCATTTCCATTCATACGCATTAACCCTTTTTCGCACAAGTCAAAAACCATCTTAAGTGAGTGTAAAAACTTTTTTGCAAAATTTTTTCCAAAATTTGGCATTTCCATCACTCCCCAGTCGGCACAGGCACAGGGCGTCAATATAACGTCAGGTTGGTGTTGGACATGACGTCGGACAGACGCTGCATTTTGGTTGAAAATAAAAATCGGATTGACGTCAGTATTTGACAGCAGTTTGACGTTGATTTAACGTTGGATTTTGGTTACACAACCTAAAACCAACACATATCAACGTCAGTATTGGACATCAAACGAACATTGACATTAGACGTTGAATTGACATTGAATTTTGGTCACCTGACATCGCAACCGAAATTTAACCAAATATCAACATCTTATGACATTGTGTGCCTGCTAGGCCGTTTCTGATGCGATACTTTAAAATTCGCATAAAAACAGGATGATGGAAACGTAGCTACAGACTCCCAGCAGTGGTTTGTAATGGCTGGCCTGGTGTAAACTCTCATCCTGTGGCATACACATCTCTCTCTGCCTTTCTATTTGTACGTTTAATTAGAGATTCACCAGAGACGTGGGCCTGATTGCGCTGAAGGGCTTGGCATTTCCTTTACTCTCATTAGCATCATTTTTTATTTCCATTGATCATTTGTGAACATCTAGACAGCACATTTACAGATCTTCATGTGTGTATGGAGGATGTGGCTAATGGTAGTGCTCCTTTGAAATATTTCCTGCTGTTCTGCGGCCAAATGTCCCTCATGCTGTGTGTTTGATGCTGCGGTGTAGATTATTTTAGCCTAGTTATGCACCCTTTTGAAGAACTCATTGTTACTGTAGTTGCTAATAGACTCAAGAGTAGACAATATATTTAATTTAATGACAATTCTTTGAAGATACTTTGCTGTAAGCTTGGCACAAAAGCAATAAGGTTATCAATATTCTTTAAAAAATACATCAAATTTAATATATTTGTAATTTACATCTACTAATAAAATTAAACAAAAACATTTTTATTTATATATATATATATATATATATATATATATATAGTATTTATATTTTATTTACATACATAAGAACAATAAATAAATAACTAAAAATAAATGAATAAACAACTAAAAAAAATCATACACATGTATATTTTAATATAATGTTAGAATATTTAGATTTTAAAAATAATTTATATAAAAATGATGTATTATATATTTTGTAATCATTTATCATATTTAATTATGTAATGTAGAAATATTTTAACAATTATTTTAACAATATTTTAACTATGTTTGAAATATAAACAGCACTAAACACCAGTATCTTAATTGCAAATATTTTTAATATAAATTTTTTCTCCCAAAAAAAAATATATACATATATATAAATATATATTTATTTATAAATTTATATATTATACATTTTAATTAATTAATTCAGAATTTATATATAAAAATGATGTATATATTGTCGTCATATGATATTACATCTAATTATATATATATATATATATATATATATATATATATATATTCAGAAAAAATATATTTATATTAAAAATATTTGTAATTATACTGCTGCTTAATGCTGTTTTTGACTCTGTTGTTTATATAATACGATATTATAGTATTTTTAAAAATATTAAAAAAAATTTGTATAACTGACTGGTGATTCATTCTTTTGAACTGGTTAAAGGTGCCGTTGGAGATCTCGGAAAATGCTAACTTTAGCCTGATAGCACTGAAAGCAAATGTCCCACCCTCCCTGCAATCGCCGTCCAAA
>JAFVLL020028018.1:0-24219 GCA_021397915.2 Tor tambroides
AAGCCCTAATTAGTACAGAAGTGTACTATTTAGCTATGTTAACCATTCAGCTCAAGGTGGAAAAGTCCTAATTCTCTCTCTCTTTCTTTCAGAAAGAGCAGTTCTTCAAGGATAATGGCCTGTCTATAGATCTGGTACATGGCTGCAAGGTTGTGCTTAAGGAGCGGCAGGTGGTTAGAGACCTTATGGGAAGATGTGAGAAGATTGCACAGAAAATGACTAAAGATGTTACCCAGGTCATAGAAGCAGGCATGGGCTCCATCAAGCAACCCAAAGTCCTGAACAGCAAGTGAGTTTATCTATTCTCATAATACACACCTGGGATATCCAGTTTTTTTTAACTTCTTGTTTTTGACTTCTCTTAGTTTCAAACTGCAGCCATATCAGTTGATTGGTTTGAAGTGGTTGATTCTTCTGCACCAGCACAACCTGAGTGGCATCCTGGCAGATGAAATGGTGAGTCACTGTCATATTGAGTTCAAAGGCATGAAATCCAAGAAGGTTACTGATTCCTTTAAAGCAAAGGACTATTATCACGGATATTGGTTATAAGTGATTTGATCTCTCCACAGGGGCTGGGTAAAACTATTCAGGCTATCGCTTTCCTGGCTCATTTGTATGAAAAAGGAATCAAGGGCCCTCATCTTATTACCGTACCCTCGTCCACACTGGGTAAGAGAGACTTATTACAGTGGGAGTGTAGCATATAAACTTATCCCTATAGTGTTGCTTGAGATGATGCATTTCTCTCTTTGCAGATAACTGGGTTCGTGAGCTGGGTCTTTGGTGTCCCAGTCTTAAAGTTCTTATTTACTATGGTGAGTTAGTTTTCAGACAAGCAGATTTAACTCAGTTTTTTCCCCCCATATTTTCAGTGTGATCTTAGAACCCACTGGAAGATAATACATATATTAATACAGAGTCATTTTTTTCCTTGCTCTGTTCTTTTTTGTTTATACTTGTAGGATCTGTGGAAGACCGCAGATACTTGCGACAAGACATCCTCAGTGGCTTAGTTGAATTCAACATCATAGTATCCACGTAAGTACATTGTTTTACAGTATTTATATATTGTTGCTCTGACTTGTGTATTTATGAAAGTCACTTGTATTCAGTGGTGTTAACACTTGTCTTTCCTTTTCTGCTTTCATCTGTATTAGTTACAATCTCACAATAGGGAATGACCATGACCGCAGTCTGTTCCGCAAGCTGAGGCTGAAGTATGCTGTGTTTGATGAGGGCCACATGCTGAAAAATATGAACACACTACGCTACCACCACCTCATGGCCATCAATGTCAGTACAAGCAGTCTTCTGTGTCATAAACAATTTTGCAAATACGATTTAAAGAAATGCTGTTCACTGCCATTCTGTCTCTTTTGGGTTTATTTGGGAAGTTCTTAATGAAGCGAAGGGTAGTAAAGTTGTGCTTTACTCTTGGTTGTACATTTGTGTCTGTCATGTACAGGCTGAGCACAGATTGTTGCTGACAGGAACACCTTTACAGAACAACCTGCTGGAGCTCATGTCACTCCTGAACTTCATCATGCCCTCCATGTTCTCCAGCAGCACCTCACAGATCTCCAAAATGTTCTCTACGGTACAGACAGTGCACACATTACTTCTAATTATAATACTATATGTGCCATCTTTTAAAAAATATATCTAAATTTAAGGAAACAGTAATCATTATTTACCTAGACAGAATGCTCTCACTTTCTGCCCATCTGCTTGGTTTCAGAGGTCATCAGAGGAAGAAAGCAGTTTTCACAAGGAAAGAATTGCACAGGCCAAACTTATCATGAAGCCATTCATTCTGAGACGAGTCAAGAGTGAGGTAGATGCTTTTTTCACATCAGAGGAAGAAAGCAGTTTTCACAAGGAAAGAATTGCACAGGCCAAACTTATCATGAAGCCATTCATTCTGAGACGAGTCAAGAGTGAGGTAGATGCTTTTTTCACAGTGATTGATCTGATCATTACTGAGAAAATCTTGCAGAAATATTGATCCATCAAAGTAAATGCATCTACATTCAGTCCTCTGTAGTGAAAATTCCTATATCACCAGTATATATTTTTGCCCACCCTGATTGTGATTTTGCAAATGTTATTCTAGGTGTTGAAACAGCTTCCACCAAAAGTGGAGAACATTGAAATGTGTCCCATGAGTGATGCCCAGCAGAAGCTGTATGACAGACTTTTCAAAAGACTCAAGAAGGCTCCGAATGGAGACAGTATGTGCTGTTAAATTTTTTTATGCTAACGTGCCGTTTAAGAGTTTTGCAGTTTTTTTTTTGTTTTTTTTGTTAGCCTATATTGTATACAGATTTATCTGACATTGTTGGAAACTATTTTTCTAACTCTGATTGTCTGTCACACAATTGCTATCTCCTCTTTGTCCTCAGAGCGGGAGCTTTGCAATGTAATGATGCAGCTGAGAAAGATGGCTAATCATCCGTTGCTGCACCGCCAGTACTACACCAGGGACAAGTTGGCTGCCATGAGTAAAGCTATGCTTAAGGTGAGGACTGGGAGATTAATGTGTAAAAGAGGCTGAATAATAAAGATTTAACTGTGCATTTAAAAACAAATTTGTTTATCATGAATCCAGCCCTGGGAACTTATTGGTTCCGAAAATGAAAGTGAAATGTACTTGCCCTGAAGTTGTTCCAAACCTGTATGAGTTTCTTTTCCTCTGTTGAACACACAAGTATAGTTTTTGAAGAATGTGACTAACCAAATAGTTTGTGATCCCCAGTGACTTTACTTCCATTTTTCCCCCTCACTTACTATGGAAGTCAGTTAGAGACCAGCAACTTCAAAATAACTTAGGATCAACAGAAGAAAGAAACTCATACAAGTTTGTTACAACTTGGAGTGAGTAAATGAAAACAGATGAACTATCCTTTTGAGAACTGCTGCTGTATTGTATTCTGCTGAGCTGACATAGTTCTGCTGTGTTAGGAGCCAACACACTTTGATGCCGACCCTGCACTGATCCAGGAGGACATGGAGGTGATGTCTGATTTTGAGCTGCATAATTTATGTAAGCAGTACTGCTCCATCAGCAGTTTTCAGCTGGAGAAAGAGCTCCTCTTAGACTCTGGAAAGTTTGCACTTTTAACCAAAATACTCACCAGGCTTAAGGAAAAGGTTTGTCTGGATGCTGGTTTACAGTCTCCTGATGAGTCATTTTAAATTTAGTTTGCGTTTTATTGTTGCTGATGTATTTAAAACAACATTCTTTTTCCTCAAGGGTGATAGGGTTGTCCTTTTCAGTCAGTTCACCATGGTGCTGGACATTGTAGAGATTCTGCTCAAACACCTTGACCATCGGTTTGTTCGACTGGATGGTTCTACTCCCATGGCGGAGAGGTGAACATAACTTGCTTATTACCTTCTTCAGTACCTCATGTCACTTTGTTTGCACTGCACTCAATTCAGATTTGATATTTAGGACTGACTGTCCTCACTGTCACTTTGCAAGTAATGAAATGCAATTGACCAATCATTCAGGCAGTAAATTTTATTTCAATATCCACTGTTTTCACATTTAAAAGATCCGCATGTGAGCGTTAATATAAAAATACAGACACCACTGTACTCATTACACTTGTGTGATATTATTATTATTTTTATTTATTTATTTATTTTTTTTAATGTCCCAAGTTTTCTTTTCAAGTCTCGAACAACTAAACAGATTCAAGTAGGAAGCTGCCTGTCTGAACAAACCTAATTCAACCCTCTCTGCTTCTCTAGGATTGGTCTCATCGACAAATACAATACAAACCCTGAAATTTTTGTGTTCCTCCTGTCGACTCGGGCTGGGGGGCAGGGAATCAACCTCGCCTCTGCAAACACAGTGATACTGCATGACATTGATTGCAATCCATTCAATGATAAACAAGCAGAGGACCGCTGTCATCGAATGGGGCAAACCAGGTTAGTATAATCAAAAGGGAATTGAGATTGCCATAAAGAAGAAAATCTGTTTTATGATAATGTATTTGCATCACAGAACAGTGCAGGTGATCAAGCTCATCAGCAAAGATTCGATTGAGGCCAGCATGCTCCGTGTGGGACAGGAGAAACTGAAACTGGAACAGGACATGACTACTGATGGAGGTGAGTGTCAATGCGCACAAACTCTATCAAACCTACAGGTCACAATTTACAAGATGAACCTCAAAATACCCGCCCCCCCCCTTCCAGTAGTAGTGTGGGGTATAATCAAAATCTTATCACTGTACTGTATAGTTCATTTTGATGCAATGTCAGTGAATAATGGTTTATATTAAATAATTGTTTAATTCCTGTTTTTGGGTAATCTAGTGACTTTAATGTATTAAAATAGAAACTTTGATTGTGGTTTTTGCTCTCTTTAGAAGAGGACGGTGCTATGACTGAACAAATGGCTGAGCTGCTCAAAGTCTCACTGGGCCTTTGAAACCTGAAGAACGGTAAAGTCAGAGTGGTAGTTGCCTGCGCATTTCCCTCCACTCGTCAAGTACAAACACAGCAACTTGAAACTGATTTGATGTGGCTCTGGTAAGGACTAGCACTTTTTCCCATGTTCAAATGTTAGAGGTCAGTTATTAAATGCACATCTTGGACCAATGTACTGGTGGTAGAGGAGTTTGTGGTACTCAGGGATCACCTGAAATACTCATGTTAATATTCCACAACGGAGATCTATGTCAAATGTGCCATCTGAAAGACTGTACCTCACCTGCCCAGCTCAGTTTAGCCCACACAGGACTGGTGAGTAGGTTCCAGATTTGTGACCTTGTAGACTGAAGGCACTGCTGCAAATAACTGGTTATACTTGTACTGTAACAGTTTTGTTGTTTATAGTGTGTGTCCTTGTATTGTTTTCTAAATAAAGATAATAGTCATTTCCTTAATTTAGGTTTTTGATTGAGTATTGCAAGTTTGAGTACTACTGCCATTAAAATATTTGCACACTAATTCGATTCAAACTCATCAACACTGGATTAGCATCAAGTCACCTTTATTTATATAGTGCTTTATACAGTACAGGTTGTTTCAAAGCAGCTTTACAGTGATAAACAGGGAAATGATTCAGTGACGCAAACAGAAGTCTATTCTCTAAAAAGACAACAGCAAACAGTCATTATTCAGTTGAAATCAGTTAACTGTTGATTAATTTCAGTAACTTTACAGTTGATATATGGAATGAGTTTAATTCATCCATAAAGCAACTTTGACAAAAACAGTGATGTCATCCAGCTCAGTTCAGTTCTCAGCCAATAGTGTCTGTGCTGTCAAGTCAGTAATATTGAGTGTCCCCATCTAAGCAAGCCAAAAGTATCAGTGGCAAGCACCCCAAACACTATCGGTGAAATGGAGAAAAAAAAAAACTCTTCAAGTTTCGAAAAACAAGGTTCAGTCAGGGGCCAGACAAACAAACATGGTGTGATTTTAATTCCAGGTTATCTCACAAATCAGATTGTGGATTGATATCTTTATATAAATAATGAGACAAGCTAATATTAGTATAGATGCAACTCCACTTATGATGTAACAAATACATCGGATGCTACAGGAAGTGTTCCCAGTTCCTGTTGACCCAATTTATGCAGCTTAGCAATACTTTAAGGGATTTGAATTATTGAAATGTGATGGTATATTATGTGTATGCCAGGTTAAAGAGAGATTCTTTTTTTAATCTAGATTTAAACTTACAGAGTGTGCCTGCCTTTTGAACAATGCTAGGAAAAGTAGCCTATCTACCACTTGCAGTCAATTTTGATATTCTATGTATTTTCAACTGGCCATAATTTTAAAATTGCAGTGGACATTAAGTACTATAATGGGACAAAAGCTTGCTCAGGTACTGAGGAGTTAAATCATTAAGGGCTTTTTATGTTCGCAACAAGATTTTAAAATTTGTGCAATGTTTAAAAGGGAGCCAGAGCAGTGTTGACAGAACTGGGCAAATATGGTCATACTTCCTACTTGTAGTAAGAATTCTAGCTGCTGTGTTTTGGACCAGCTGGAGTTTGTTTTTTAATCCTGCAGGGCAGCCACCCAGTACAGCACTACAATAATCCAGCCTTGAGGTCATTAATGCATTAATTGACTGTTCTGCATTTGACATTGGGAGCATATGTCGCAATGTATTTTTAAAATTGAAAAATGCAGTTTCACAAATGTTAGAAATGTGGCTTTCTAATGAAAGATTGCTTTCAAATAGCACACCCAAGTTCCGAACTGAGAATGTAGACTTGACAGAGCGGCCATGAAGTGTTAGAGTGTGTAGAACGAAGTATCATCATCATCATCATAATATTATTTCCCAAGGGTAGCATGTACAGGGTGAAAAGCAAAGTCTTAGAATTGAGCCATACTGAACTTGGGATCAATATGATAGTTTCATTTACTGCTACAAAATGATGATGCTCGGATAAGTACGATTTGAACCATGTCAATGCAATTCCACTAATACCAACATGATGTTTGAGACTATTCAAAAGTATGTTGTGGTTGTTGGAATCAAATGCAGCAGTTTGAAAGTTTTTGGGACATTTTAATGACAAAGATGAATAAGTAATATTAAGAAGAGGACCTACGGAAGTATTGGAGAAGTATGACTTATCTGTGATTAGTAGGCTATCAATCTTGTTAGTAAACGGGTACACACCCTAAGTCACTCAAATTTCTGCTACCTGAAGAACAGATGTATTACAAGATAACATATAAAGGAGTTGTATATTTTTGCTTTTAATGTGTTATCACTGCTCACAAGACAATACAAGATTGCTTGTCGAAGTAAATGAACATGAAACATTCGAGTTGCACTGTTGCAGTTATTTTTATTAGCTTGTCCAGCTCACATTGTGATACATGACATCATAAAATGGTTTGTAATATTCGGCCAAACTCTTCAGAAGTTGAGTAAAAAATATCAATTTTTCATATTTCCTCCTGACAACTGGATGGCACTGTGCCTACTGTGCATGTACTATCAGGTCATGCTTATGATGACAGTTACCAGGTTATGTCTCAATGCACTAAATCATTGTGGAGAGACAGCCTCAAGACTAATCTACTTGAATCCCATAACTATTAGCATGGTCTGTCTTTTTTTTTTTTTTTTTGGTGAACATAAGAGCAACGGTCTAGAAAGACTTTGAAGAATAATTTTGAAATTTGAAAAAAAATCATTTCGCTCCTAGCCCTTTAGGTTCAAAAGTATTAGCCTAAAAAAAATTACATTTTGAGCTGATGTGGCACTAGAAGGTTTGAGATATGAGCTATGGGCTACCATAGACTTCCATGGCAGAAGATGAATAATAAAAAATTAAAATTAAAACTCTTATTACAAGAGAGGTCTTCACCCCTTCAGGACTTGACCCCTGTTAATAAGAAAATGTGAGTACTGCAAATGTAATCCTATTTTCCATAAATGCACTATTTTTAATTATGCAAAAGTAATGTGCAGAAGCATTCCTTACAATATAAGTCTTAAGTTTGTGGTGAATATCTTCTACACCAGGGGCCTGTCAAGTGAGCATCACAAGAAGCGTGGTAGGCGAAATAAAAGATGCCTCTCTGTAACGGACAGCTGTGTAAACCATGAGTTCCACGTTCAGGTCTGACCACACATCTCCCCACAAAGTCATCAAATTTTACATCACTGTCCCAAACCTCAAATATGAGTTCATGACCAAACTCAATTGATCCAAAATTAAAAAGGGTTTCCCATTCTGGATCATTATCGTTCATAACCACCTCAGTCTGCTTATATATACCATTGTACCAGATTTTCACAAAACCATCAGTGGCTGAGAAGTAATCTTCATTCATTCCTGTGGCACCTAGAACAAACACTACTAACTTGCCACGGCCGGCTCGCATAGGACAGCAGTTGTGGTCTAGATTTGGTGTTTGTGAGCATACTTGATTCTCCTTGCGATCTACAGAAAGCATGTTTTCTTCTATATACTCTGTTACTGCACTCTTCAGATTGGCACTAACCTCAGGATCAGCCACCAGGTAATGGAGAGGGAAAATTGCATATGATATGACTTCAGGATTGTCATGCAAGCTCTTCACCCAGTTTGAGTATGCTTCAGCTGGGCTTTGGTATAAAACTTTGTCTGGAAAGTTATCCTCACTTCCCAACACCTCTGTCTTGTTCATCATGAAGCCCTGGTAGAGTCCCATGCCTATGTTATCTTTAAGGATTTGAGAGCATTTGTTGGAAAGCATGGCATTAGCTGGAGGGAAACCCAAAGTCACATTTAACTCAATGCTCAGGCAGTTCTTGATTTCAGTCTCTGAGAAGCCCTTCAGGGTTGCAAGACAAGTTCGAAAAGCTGTCACCCGCCTCACTCGCCCTCCCAGATGGACTTGACGTATGTAGTGAGTGCCGTAAGTATCTATAGTTCTTCGGTACATAGGTTTTGCTTTGACATTATATTGTGTCGGAAGCTGCTGGAGATGTTTTGAGAATTCAGTGCTGAGTTCTGGGTGGTCTGTAACTCTGTAACTGCAAATGGAAAAATAAGCACCGTAGTTATCTGTCAGCATTCTGTGGTTTTTAAAATAAAACTTCCTTACCTTTGGTTTTCAGTGTTATTTTACCCAATTTAGTCAAAGGAAAGTACTTATTTGCTTTGTAGTACTTTGCAAACTTGTAGTATTTGTAAACTTGTAGTATTTGCAAATAAGTACTTTGGGGGAAAGTACTTATTTGCATTAATTGTATGTAGATTCCACTTGTTTTTACATTTTGTTATCCATGCAATATATTAAACCAAAGATGTCAAACTCAGTTCCTGGAGAGCCACAGCCCTTCAGCTCCAACTGTAATTAAACACCTGTAGCAGTTAATCTAGGTCTTTATTTTTACTTAAAAACTAAACATAGGTGTGTTGGAGCTAAACTCTGCAGCACTGTGACCCTACAGCAGCTAAGTTTGACGCCCCTGAATCAGACATTTCTGAAGGAGTGTTTACACAACACCATTTTCAACTAAAGATAACTTATGCATTTTGGCCATTTATTTACAAGACAACGGTGTTTTAGGGCTCTGAGAACTGAAAGTTTTGAAAATGTATTTCAGATTTCAAGTCTTCCTCTAAAACACAAAAATGCAAATTTGTGAAAATGGGGATGTCATGCACGTGTATTACATATTTGCATGTTGTGTCTTTAAAAGTGTCATTGCCTACTACTGGCCTGTTATGCATAATAGAGCATTTAAAGGCATTTTTGCAGATCCATGTAAATGAGGATTTTTTGACCTCTCGAAAAATGCAAAGGAAAAACTTTTCCATTTTTATCATGTTGTCATGTAAACTTACCCTAAGTGTGGCTTTTAGTGTCCAAATACTTTTTGCACCTCACACATACAGAGCTAAAGAGGATTTCCCAATGGTCTCATCATGGTATAGTACTAAGAACGCGTAGGATAATTTGGGTATCACTTCACGAGAACAGTTCGTGAATAATCGTGCTAATACCTAAATTATCTATTACTCTATGTTTTGGACATAGATCCATGTAGCCACTTTTTTACAATTATCTTAATCATCTAGAAAGGTTGTATGCGTGTTCAGAGACATTGAGAGATGGTCTGGTCTTCACAGTCTGTTGTTCTGTGGGCCCATTGCAACACAAAACATCAAGGAGTCATGAACTCATGGACTTACCTGTAATATGTGCAGCTGATCTCTTGGAGGACAAATGTTGCCTTATCCATTGCATTCTGTTGGGCAAACTGAGCAATATCTGAACGGCTCCCTCCCAAAATTGCCCTTCCTATGTCATCCAGGCTAAGGTCAATTTCCCAGTTATTGATGTGAGATGTTGAACTCTTCATTAGGGAGTCAACAGAATGATGAAGAGCACTAGAAAGCTGATTATTACAGCGGCTGAAGGAACGCCAGTCCCTCACAACCGAGGGAAGTTTCTGCATCTGCCCTCCCTGAAAGCGGTTCTTGCAGACTGTACAAGTGCCGTTGACCATGTGTGACTTGACATTGATCAAAAAGGCACCTTTACGGCGCATCGTGACAACGTCAAAGCCTTCGCCCGCCAGGTTGTAACCAGGCACAAATGGGGCTTGTTCACATTCATCATGAGAGCCTGTATGGCAAGCTGAACTTGTGTCCCAGTGTGTCAAGATCATAGAAATGCAGAGAAACATGGGGAAAACACACTGATTTGTCTTCATGATGATGTCTAAAGGGAATATCCAGAGGAATCACATGTATTATTTCATTTGTTCTAAGATGGAAAAATATAATATGCATGCAGAGTTTAAATAGCCTTGTTTTTGTGGTCATAAAAACATTGATATTTTAATATTTAGAATATTACTGAAAAAGAAAGGCTTCACTTAATAATGGATTTACTGAAGCATTGAAATCTGCTAAAATGTAAACTGTTTAAAATAATAGCTCATCAATCTTACCCACCGAGTAGATTTCATGCAACAGTCTGTTAAAGCTGTTACACCACAATATTGATATACCTCATAAAAGTCCTTTTCTCTGTTCTTCTCTCGAAAATATTTTGTCTTCATGAAATTCTATTGCTGTAATGTCACTTTCTGACATCCTGCTAATACTGAAAAGACACGCCTTGTGGAAACGTGGCATTTGGCAAGGAATGTCTTCCTGTTAGGCCTTTTCTTCTTTCTATTTTTCACCCAATGAATCATTTGATTTTGATTTTTTTTTTTCAGCTGTGCAGTGGGGGAGGGTTCTCACAAGACTTTGCATAAGGGAGTGAGGATGAAGTGCAAGTTCAAGATTAATGAGATTCAGGACATTCAGGAGATTCAGATTTTTTTTTTTTTATTTGATCTTTAGGACTGACCTCACTGTCACTTTGCAAGTAATGAAATGCCTTCAGTTATGCTGATATTTTTGTTCAGTTAGTCAGTTTTCATTCGATATTCAATGCATATGTCTAAAAAATGTTGACTCCCTCATAGTGAAAGTTCAAGCCATATGTGAGCATAAATGTATGAATTCAGACACTGCTGTACACACTACTGTGCTATGTGATATGTCACCCCCCACAAAAAGGAAAAAAAAAAAGTTTTTCTGCCTGTCTAAATAAATCTTAAGTCTTATTCAAACATTTTAGCTTCTCTAGGAGTGGTCTCATCAACAAATACAATACAAATCATGAGATCTTTGTGTTCCTCCTGTCGACTCGGGCTGGGGGGCAGGGAATCAACCTCGCCTCTGCAAACACAGTGATACTGCATGACATTGATTGCAATCCATTCAATGATAAATAAGCAGAGGACTGCTGTCATCGAATGGGGCAAACCAGGTTAGTATAATCAAAAGGAAATGGAGATTGCCATAAAGAAGGGAATTTAGTTTCTGATAATGATTTTGCATTGCAGAACAGTGCAGGTGATCAAGCTCATCAGCAGAGACTCAATTGAGGCCTGCGTGCTCCGTGTGGGACAGGAGAAGCTGAAACTGGAACAGGACGTGACTACTGATGGAGGTGTCAGCGCACACAAACTCTGTCAAACCTACAGGTCACAATTTACAAGATGAACCTCATAATGTCCTCCATCTTAGTGGTAGTAAGGTGTGGTATTACCCAAATGTTTCATATATTAAATAATCATATGATTCATTCCTGTTTTTTTTATGTTTATAACCATAAATTATAGGTACAGAGCCTAAGACATGACATGCAGGAAAAAATATTTATATCATGACCATGAATTAACAATTTATTCCCACGACTTACTAATTTGTCACTTAATTTTAAGTAGTGCTGTCACACGATTAATTGCAATTAATCGCATCCAAAATATGTGTGTTCTGTGTATATTTATTATGTATATATAAATACACACACATGCATGTATATATTTAAGATAAATATGTTAAGTTCATACATTTAAAATATTTATACATAATATCAATTATATTAATATAAATATATACATGGACATATTTTCAAAATACATACTGTATGTGTGTGTATTTATATATACACAAAACACACATGTATTATGTAAATAAAAACATTTATTTTGGATGCGATTAATCGCGATTAATCATTTGACAGCACTAGTTTTAAGCAAATCTTGAACACGATTTACTCATTTGTTACCTGTTTTAAGTATATTGTGTGCAAGATTTACTAATCTGTTCTGTTTGTTGAATGATTTGCACCTTCTTTGAGAACAGGCTACATCCTTTTACAGTCCTGTTATACTTTATTCATAACAGCAGCAATACAGGTCTTTTCTCACTACACAAAAATGACGATGAGTTTCTGAAACTCATATGGCCAATTTGGCTCACTGCAGAGCCAAATGACATCCAGCTCCCCCACTCTGGAGGTAATGGGTGGAGCTGGACTAAGTCCTGATGTCCTTTTATCAGTGCTAGATGCCTATTTGATGATATAAGGTAATATCAGCTGTGTGGGTCTTGTGAGTGTCGTGTGACTATCGAACATCCGTTTTTTCAGACCTGGAAATTCTGTCATTGTTGAAGTGATTCCTGGATTTGGAAGATCCCTTAGCTAATAGTTAGTCACATGACTCTCACAAGATCTAGATTCTAATCTCTAGCAGGATATTAAAAAACAGGGGCATCTTTCACATCCCAGAAGTGCCATAATGTTAGCATTAGTGAAAAGTCTACTAATTTGCGAGCTCAGAAGCACCAAATGAATGTCTGTGTTTCCTGATGTTTAAAGGTGTATATCAAACAAGCATGCATTTGGGATTCTCCCTTTCGGAAATTGTCTCCTCAGAGATATATGTTGTTTTATCTGCCATCATAAAGAATGTATAAAACGCTGGAAATTGTGCTCAACATAAACATTTTGTCAGAATATAGCTTTATATCAATTACACGGCCATGCCAGTGTCATAATTTTATCTTTTTATCCTTCAGAGGTGTGTCTGGATATATTAGACCAGTGTTTTTCAACCCTGTTCCTGGGACACCCCCAACGCCACACATTTTGTATACGTCTGAAAGCTTACACAGGCATAGTGTTTGCACATGAAGGTACCTTATGAAACCAATTTTGGACTGACTCCTATGGCAACATAATTGTTTAAGGATCTACAACAAAATAGAGTTTTAATTATAGCTAAGTGTATAATTAATCACTACATTACTAATTTCTCACTAAAAATTACATCAAAAGTAGAAAAAGTTGGTCAAAAACATGCATTTACATACAAACTGACCACCAGCTGCAACTTTCAGATGACATTTTTATTTTTTAGCCCAACTGTCCTGAAATCTAACACATAAGATGGATATGAAGGATGCAACTATGCAGCCTACAAATATCAAATGAAGAAATCCATGGTATGATCATTGGATTTGGACATGCCTTGATTCAGGACATTAGCTTATTAATAGAGAATCCAAGACCTGAAAGGGGTATGTCAGAAAAAGGTGTCATTCAAAGTACGTAGTGTTGGGGGTGCTACTCCACTTTTTAATAATTGGCATAATTAATAAGGTTAAAATTTTTGTAGAATAAGCTTGAGTCAGTTATCATCACAATTTTGTAAATCATCTTAGAAGTAGACCCTTTTGTAAATCATCAGGGCATGAATTTTTTTGAACGCAACTTGAGTAGGAGGAAGACTATTTCACATTACTCTTTTTCATATTCTATATTCCATATCATATCAAATTAAATAACATTAATATATTTAATTTAATTTAATTTAATTGTTATAAATAATGGGAACCAGCAATAGAAATTCAGAATATCAAATCCTTGTTTGTGGTTAAAACAACACTAAAAAATGTGTAGAAACAATTTTAAACAAAGAAATTGCTATTAATGCAGAACATGAGACAAGCTGGCAGACACTCCTCTGTCAGTTATCACCCCACTACCTGGATGTAGCAAGCCTGTCTTTACCTGTGACCTGTCATATGAGGTACAATGAAAATTTCAAAAAGAGAAAATTGTAAATAACCATGTGATAATAGTGAGAAAACACATTTGATTTTCTCTTTTTATATGAAGCTAGATTGATGTAAAAATGGTACATTCTGAAACATAACAGTAAAACAAGTATTATATAACAAATAGTTTCTACTAAATTCTGATTGGATCTATAGTTGAAGATGTTGTAAAACATATGTGTACACAACTTTATCCAGACATCAGTTGAATGTGGCAAGGATTGAGGTTACTCAACAACCATAAAATGACTAGACAAAATGCATTGTTGGTTATGGTGCAATCCAAAAGTGAGACAATATACATGGGTTAAAATGATGGATAATAGAGTTAGTGCAGCTCGACTGGATAGGATATATGTGTCTAATCATTTTAGTAATAGGATTATCGATTGTTGTATAATTCCAGTAGGGTTCACAGATCATCATTTGGTTTCTGTAACTATAAATATGTCTAAATGTACAAAGAAGTCTTCTTACTGGCATTTTAATACTAAATTGCTTCAAGATGTTATTTTTTGTAAACATTTTGAAACTTTTTGGCAACAGTGGAAAATGTGTAAAGGGAATTTTGAAAGTTTAAAACAATGTTGGGATATAGGTAAGACAAAAATTTAATTGTTTTGTCAGCAGTATACTGCTAATTCCAGTAATAAGTTAAAGGAACCATAGAGGGGGATTTAATAAGTAGATATGATCCCAATTTGTATAATAACCTGCAGGGGGTGGGGTGGGGGGGGAGGGAAGAGAAAATGGGGCTGTTTCTGAATGAAAGGGTAAAAGGAGCCCTAGTAAGGTTTCGGTATATCTCTGTTAATGACATGGACGCACCTAGTGTATACTTTTTTAACTTAGAACATAAAGCAGCACAACAGAAACAGATGGTATGTCTTCGCCTTCCTGATGGGAGAATGACCAGCAATATTATGGAGATGCAGCAACATGCTGTGAATTTATATTCATGTCTTTATACTGCTGATCATGTTGATAATGATTGTGCTGAACAGCTATTGCAAGACTTGCCTCAAATAGACTCTGACTCAAAGATTGCCCTGGATACTGAACTGTCTTTTCAAGAACTTACTATTGCAGTTGGCCAGCTTGGCATTGGACAATCTCTTGGCCTTGATAGGCTACCGCCTGAATTTTATAAGCATTTTTGGGATTGTATTGGAGAAGATTTCTATGAGGTTTTATGTGAATGTAATAATGATGGTTATTTGCCTATTTCTTGTCAAAGGGCTGTTTTATCTTTATTACCAAAGAAGTGAGATTTATCTCTTTTAAAAAATTGGAAACCTGTGGCCTTGTTGACTACAGATTATAAAATTTTGTCTAAGTGCCTTGCCAGTAGACTTAAAAAATATCTTAACTTAATTGTACATAGAGATCAAACTTACAGTATTCCAGAGAGAACGATAATGGACAATCTGCTTTTAATTCGGGATGATCTAGATATTTGTAATATTTTTTAAATGGAAGTTGGTCTAATTTCTTTAGATCAAGAAAAAGCTTTTGATCATGTTGATCATAATTATCTTTTTAATGTTTTAAAAGTTTTTGGTATTGGAGAAATTTTTTAAAACTGGATTAAATTGTTGTATAGAGGTGCTTCTTGCATTGTTAAGGTGGGAGGTGGTTTAAGCCAACAAATTCCAGTTTCAAGGGGTATTATACAAGGTTGTCCTTTATCAGGGCAATTATATAGTATTGCCATTGAGCCTCTTCTTTCAGATATGCGTAAAACTTTGTCTGGTTTCATTGTTCCTGGTTTCTCTCAGAATTCAAGTATTAGCATAAGTGCTTATGCTGATGATGTGACAGTGTTTGTTAATCATGCACAAGATATTAAAGCTCTGTCTAATGTACTTTATATGTATGAAAAAGCTTCATCAGCTAAACTTAACTGGGATAAAAGTGAGGCTTTTTGGGCAGGGCAGGGTTTTCATGAACATTTTTTAAAGTTGCCAGGAAATCTTAAATGGAAAATAGAGGAGTTGAAGATTTTAGGTATTTATTTTGGTTCAAGTGAGTTTCAAAAGTTAAATTGGGTTGGGTTAGAGGAAAGTGTGTGTACCCGATTATCTCGCTGGAAATGGGTGCTACCTCAGTTGTCCTACAAGGGAAAAGCTTTGGTTACTAATAATTTAGTGGCATCTACTCTTTGGCATAAACTGAGTGTATTGCAGCCACCTACAGGACTAATTCAAAATGTTCAGAGAAGTTTGGTGACCTTTTTCTGGTCAGGACAACACTGGATTCGTTCGGCTGCTTTGTATCTTCCAGTACAAGAAGGGGGGCAGGGCTTGGTGGATATTAAGTCCAGGATCATGACTTTTCGTCTGCAAACAGCTCAGAGACTATTGAATAAAACAAACTCTGCTTGGATGGACACTGCAAAAGCTCTCTTAAGGAAAGCTGGTGGAATGGGTTTTGATAAACATTTGTTTTTAATGCAGTTACAAGAGACTGAGATGGTTGATCTTCCACTTTTTTATAGATCTGTGTTAGAGGCCTGGAAGGTTTTTATTATATCAAGACCATCTGATACACCTGCTGGTCCCTGGATACTGGAAGAGCCTATATTTTTAAACTCTTTTTTACCTTCAAGACTGCTGAAGTCTGAAAGTTTGCGGAAACGCTTCTTGGTGGCTGGGTGTAATAAACTGGGACACATTATGGGAAGTGATGTGCAAACCTTGAGCCAAAGAAGTGGGATGAAATCAATCCGTTTTCTACAACAGTGCATTGCAGAAATATTCAAGGAATTAAGAGCGAATCATCAAGTTTTTTTGAAAAACCCAGCTGTCTTAAATGAATGGGTAGAAGGGCATGATTACAGTTTTCCCTCAATCATCATAAGTGCTGCTGTGAAAGATTGGGAAGAAAATGAAAGCTGCTTGATGTCTTTAAGTACCCCAGTTTTGGAAGATTTTGAATCTGCTGGAAAAAAACAAACTCTTCACTTGATATGTGTGAAAATTTCCAACATGCAATTATTGAATGGAGTTCCTGCAACACGATGGACACAATTTTTTGGACCAGACTCTTCTCCTAAAGGCTGCTGGCGTTCTCTGTACAAACGTCCGATTGACAAGCGGACAGGTGACCTCCAGTGGAGGATTGTACATGGAGCAATACCTCAATCCTAGTTTTGGGGTGGGTTGTCCTTTTTGTTCTGAGATGGAGTCAGTTTTTCATCTTTTTGTGCAGTGCTCACGATTGGGTAATCTTTTTGGTTTATTAAGTAATTGGTTTTTGTCCTTGGGTGAAGAATTTTCCTTTCAGTTGTTCATTTATGGGCCTAAGTATTCAGTTCGAAAGAAAAATATAAGTTGGTGGATTCATTGCCAAAATTTTTAGAATTATGGGGAATAAACAAAGTATTATGTACTTTGCATAATGATGAGTTTGTTTTGATGTTTTGAAAGAAAAATGTGATCATATAATGTAATCTAATTGTAAAAATAAAGGTGAACTTAAAATTAAAAAACTCTCTCTCTCTCTCTCTCTCTCTCTCTATATATATATGAAATTTGCAAACAACTATTTGTTATCTAAAGACAGTGTAGCAATGGCATCCTTTTTTATTGCAGATGAACATACATAACAACAAAAGAAGTACGTTGCATATAAATGCCATCAGTACACAAGATTACAAGTAAAATAAAACTTAGCCAGAGGAATAAAGAAAACATTATTTATATATATATATATATATATATATATAATAAAGATGGTACAGTTTACTTGTCTGTTTCAAGTTCGCAGATAATATTAGAAGTCCTGAGAGCTTTTTTGTTTTACATTTATATACCATATTGCAGTATTGTTTAAATTCGTTGATAAATTTAAAAAAAAAAAAACGGGCTTACCACCCGACCACTTCATTTTGTGTATGTGAAACTGCCCCATTACACCCAGTTTCAGCAATGGCATCCTTCACAGAGAGTAAGGTCAGAACACCGCTGTGTGTGCTGCAGTGGCCTCTAGTGGGCAATTTTGTTGGTAGGGCTGTGCCACATCCAACCATTTTTTAACAAACATCGCAGTATGATTTAATGCAAAACAGTGAACATTAAAAACATTTTACGGGGGGAAAAAGTTAACAGAAGGAGGGAAGTAGAACTTGAGAGTCTTGAAACCTATTTTAAATGAAGATAACTGTTTTGCCAGGTTCTGGATTGAGTTTAAGGTTGATTGAACTGTATATATAGCCTGTATGCCCATATACAGTGGTGGTCAAAATTATTAGAACACTAGTATTTTCACCAGATAAAAATGGTTTTAAGTCAGTTATTTTTATCTTTTGCTGTAGTGTGTCAGTATCAGTTTACATTTCCAAACATTCATTTTGTCATTAATTGTAATAATCCAGTGAGATTTTTGTTTGCACAAGGAGTCTGACAACAGCCAGTGCCCCACACAGAGATCTGATCTCATCATCATCCAGTTTGTCTGGAATGACATGAACAAACAGAACAAACTAAGACAGGATAAATCCAGAAGAACTGTGCCAGCGTCTCCAAGATGCTTCAAGAAACCTCCCTGCAAAGCTACTGTACTGTTAAAAGTTTTAGGCACTTGGAAAAATGCTGTAAAATGAGGATGCTCTCAAAAATAATGTCATAAATAGATTTTCTTTCACTTAACTTCTATTAACTAAATTAAATCAACATTTTGTGTTTTAAAGACTGTTATTTTGAGTTAAGTGGCACACGTGGAGTTCGCTGGTGTCCGCCATCTTATGTCTTCCGCTGTGGTTTAGAGTTACCAACAACTCAAACGAGGTGATATGCTCGCTTGTGAAACCAAAGAGTCGTAAAAAGTGACATAAGAAAACATTAAAGTGTCATGCTTTATTTAGAGTTAATAAGTCATGCTTGGACAGAGAATGTATGTACTCTGGAAAGTGGTTAAACAGACAAAGAATAATGTAAAGGTTCAAATTAAGTTTAATATTGTTTATTTGTGATGTTATTCAGTAAAATTCGTGTTCCTATGCTTGATATGCAAACTGTATTTGCAAGTGAATATGTTTACGGTTGTTCATGAACAACAGGGAATGTTACAGAGCATTTAGAAAATGTTATACTGAGTTTGATAAGGTAATACAGCAGTTACTGAGGAGGCGAGCAGATAGATAACACATAGAATTGAGATGCTCCATATGTGATTGACTTTATACTGTCATATCTTTTCTTGCAGATTTACAGGCAAACAATCTTATTAAATGTGTTGCACCGGAAACGACGCCTGCTCCTTTCTATATGTGTAACACATGCTGTTTAAATCAATACAAAATTTAAATCATTGTAATGTAAATAAAAAATAATAATTCTCAGAGAGAGAATTTGTTTTGATTATTTGATGTAAATGTAACGTTAGTTGGTTAACTCTGCAAATAATATAGTATTACCACCACCACACCTGCTATAATTGATTATGATAATGATTACAAGAAAAAAAAAAGTAAAAACAACGGGGAGTGTTTTGTTTTTCGTTTTAAACTAAAACCATCCTTTATACCCATCACTATGTGTTAATCACTGTGTAATTTGATTACAATTCTGACAATTCTTTTGTTCTTTCTGGCTCTTTAAGACACTGTCAAGTTTGTTCACACTTGAACCTGAAGCTAAGAAAACCTCTTTATTAAACAACTGATACCACAAGAGCAATTAAAGCTATCAGACCATAGGTTACAGCAGCCTTTTCTCCTCCAGACCTCCCAAACATTTGATTAATTTCAACAGGATCTGCCAGTTGCCATGTCCTTGTTTGTCCAACTCTCACCCAGGAAACATTACCTTCTGTCATTACAGCTACAGAGTTGGTGGCAGTCATGCCAATCAGCGGTGGGCTTGTGAATGGTGGGAGGCGGACAGGTTTTAACTGACCACCACTGAATACACCGGACTGGACACAGTACAGTATCTCACAGCCATCACTAATGGCAGCAAGATGTTGGCTGAACTGAGGTGGACAGTGAGACTGACCATTTGAGAGAGGGTTGCCAGATTGGCAGCTGAAGAAACCACCAAAAGGCACTGAGGATTTTGTTGCTGTGACATAATCATTGCTCAGACAAACCACCAAACCCCTACACAAAAATTTTTGGACAAAGAAATTTGGAGGACAGCTATAAGATTTGGTAAATGGATTTTGCAAAGATGGTCCATGTAGCCCTCCAAAGAGGTATCCAGAGTTTAAAGGGGTTTTCTGAGTTGAGGAACACCAGTAAGTGTCCACCTTTGCACGACGGACATAGTAAACATCAGCACATGTTTTGTCACAACAAGTAGACATCCATAAGAAACCACATGAACGACAGGAGGTTTGGCACTCATAACGAGTATAACCTCTTTCTATTGTCTCAGATCGTAACAGGGTGATGTTGTACTGTGAAGGACAAGCATAAACACCAGTAGCTAGGTTTGTCTGTGCTGTTTCATCACAGATTGTACTTCCATCTGATGTTAATGCAGTGCATCGTTGGTAAATGCCCCCAAAGATAAGATTGTTGACTAAACCCTCACAAGATGCATCATCTACATTTGCCTGAAAGTTTTTGGAATCTGGATTTACACAACCAGGAATGGTATTTACTTTATAATATTACTCTGCAGCCTGAGAAACTAACAAAGCTAATTTATTTACTGTTGGTACTAGGAGGTCTGGGAATGTTGATGGATTCAGAAAATAGTGAAATGGCAGCCTGGAGCGGTCAATAGCCACCAGATTATTGAGTGTACTCTCTTGCCACTTCTGTAGAGTGATGCCTGGGTAGAATAAAGCCCCTCCTTGGCTCTGAATTAAGGAATATGTGATGTTACCCTGATAACCACTGATTTGAGAGTTTTTTTGCAATACATTGCTGCCAAAATCAAATTTAAGTTTTTCAAAGAAGGAAAGACTTGCTGATGAAGATACAGAAGACAATTGTAACTGATTCTTTGTAACAAAAGTCATTTTTAAATACTCCTCTTGCACCAAAGTGGCACCAGCATCAACACTTGTGATGACATGGGTACCATAATCAAGTATGAGTTTTTCTGACAAATATGTTGCTAGACGTGTTTGATTGTTCTTTATAGCATCTGCGATTTCCTCTGCCTGTTGAGCAAAGCGGATGTCAAAAGGGAAATCGGGATACGCCTTTACTGTATATAGATGGTTACGGACCTAGAAACAAAAATAAAGAAAAAAAGACAGATAAACTTTATAAAAAATGGTTTATTCAAAGGTCTATTTTAAAGTAGGGCAAACACACACGTTTACACATCAAATAAGTGACCCTGTCTGTAAAATCCAGGCTAAAGTCTCAAAATCTAATTATGAGATAACAAGCATCAAAGTTTGACTTCAACTATTAATTTCACTATGATTTCAAGCTTTGACGTGGACTCAATATTCATGGAGTCAATATCAAAGATATCAAGGTTACATTTTCACAAAATGTTCTTTACCTTATGATGGATGATTTTATGTAGAAAGCAGTAAATCACAAAAAATTTCTGTAACTGGGTTTTCAAAGCCAGGGTCACATATATTTTGTGGTCTTAAAAATTGTATATAAATGCTGAAGTTAAATCATAAGGAAAACGTGTAGGTCTTTTGGATTAATCTTTTCTGTACATTCATAACAAAAATAGTGAGAAAATATTATGTCATATTAGATAGTACAAATTAGACTAATACAATTTTTTAGTAATGACTTTCTGTAATTCAAACTGTTTAAAATTCCAGACTGCTGTTTCATGTAAATGTTGTTAGACTATTGTTTTGATTTACTTGAACTCGTGCTGTTGCCGAACTCTCCTTCACTTGGTGAGTTTTAATACGCTGGTTTTCTTTGGAGAATTTCCCATTGAGCACCAGATGATAGGACACATCTGCATTGATGGAGCTTGAAGTGGAGCTTGTCTGGTCCATCCATGACATGATGATCTCAGAGTTTGTTTCCACTCCACTCACTTTCTGTGGAATGACAAAGACTTCATCTGGAATGAGATAGACACCGTCTTCTGTGGTCTGACACTGGAAATAGCTCAGGTTCATCACCCGGCCCATGTCCATGTTGCGCAGGTTATCCCAGCCTCCTCCTGGTAGAACCTCCAGTGCTGGTAAAGGCGAGTTTTTATGACACTCATTGAGTCCATTACTCGGACGAAGGAGCGGATAAAGGTTGCAGATGTTGATACAGCAGTAGAGCATCAGCAGACACAATGTTCTTGACTCCATGATCGTCTGGTGTGCTGAGTAAAAATGCATTTCTCTCTCAGAATTGCATGTCTTATATATTGTCAAGTCAGGGTTTGTGGTTTCACTGAACCAATGGGCACTCATATTTTATTGAATGATCTGTATTAGAATCTGAGACAACAAAAGATCTGATCATATTACTTTTATTTTGTCCCATTATAACCAGACGACCCGAAAGCAAAACTATTTTCTAATCTTTTGTTGTTCAACACACCCAAATACAGTGGATATAGAAAGTCTACACACCCCTGTTAAAATGCCAGGTTTCTGTGATTAAAAAAATTAGACCAAGATAAATAATTTCAGAACTTTTTCCACCTTTAATGTAAACTATAACCTGCACCACTAAATTAAAAAACAAACTGAAATCTTTTAGCAAAGGTGGAGTAAAAAAAAAAATAATAATAATGTGGTTGCATAAGTGTGCACAAACTAATAAGTTGTTGAAGCAACTTTTGATTTGATTACACCACTCAGTCTTTTATGAGTCTATCAGCATGGCACATCTTGACTTGGCAATATTAGCCCACTCTTCTTTGCAAAAATGCTCCAAATCTGTCAGATTGTGAGGGCATCTCCTGTGCACAGAACTCTTCAGATCACCCACAGATTTTCAATGGGATTCAGGTCTGGGGCCTGGCTGGGCCATTCCAAAACTTTCTTCTGGTGAAGCCATTCTTTTGATGATTTTGATGTATGCTTTGGGTTAGGGGTGGGTGATATGGAAAAAAATATCATATCACGTTTTTTTTATTAGAAATATCATATCACGATTTTATCACGATTCTTTGTCATGTTGGTTTTACTATTTTGCAAGTTGTCTGAGCATTACAGCCAAACTAATTTCCCTATTATAAAGACAAAGCCTTTCAAGGTAACAAAGGGAGATATTTAGGCCAAAGTGGGCAAAGATAAAAATCTTTGTTCTTATTTTTTAATAACAAAGATAAAACAATGACAAAGATACGCATTACAACTACACATGATATACAAAAAAAAAACAGTGCTTTATTTTCAGGTAGGTGTATTTAGCAGGAGCATTCAAGAAATTTAATGAACAAATATAAAAATAAAACACTAAATGGACTGATTCCTGAAGCAACTGTTTTAAAGTTCTTCAGTCAAGAGCAGTGCGTGATTTTTCTCTTTGTGTTTTGTTGTTTTATTAACGTTAAAGGAATAGTTCCCCCAAAAATAAAAATTCTGTCATCTGTCTGTCAATTCTGTCATAGTGTTGTATTTTTATACCACCATTTACTCACTCAAAAGTTGTTTTAAACCTGAATGAGTTTCTTTCTTCTGCTGAACATGCTATTTTGAGGAAAGTGGAATACCAAACAGTTGCTGGTCCACCGTGACTTCCATAGTATTTTTTGCTACTATCAAATTCAGTGTGGACCAGCAACTGTTTGGTTACCCACATTCTTCAACATATCTTCTTTTGTGTTCAGCACAAGAAAGAAATGAATACAGGTTTGGAACAACGTGACAGTGAGTAAATAATGCCAGAAATTTAATTTTAGGGTGATCTACACAGTTGCCAAGTCCGCGTTTTGTTATTATTATTCCGACTTTGGGCTTCTTTTTTTGTAAAGTTGCGTGAAAAAATCCCTGGTCACGGGTCGCGGTTTTTTGGGCTTATTTAAAAAATATGGTTGCTTGTAGGGAAATCTGACAAGCAACTTTGTTTCTTTATTTATGTTCGCCGTATTCTCCAATGCATTGATTGACACTCTGTCTGCTTGCAGTTAATAGCCAACCAGTGTAATAATATAAGTGCCGTAGCGTAATTTGCCATATGTCACAGATCGGCCAGGCTCTCCTCTCTGCCAATCACAACGCTCCGCATCACCTGAGTTCTGATCACGTTCACCTGCACCCCATCACCACAGCAATCAAGATCTGTTTTTAAGCACACTCCACATTCCCCTCAGTGTCCGATCTCGCTAACACGAAGTGGACTTCTCTCCAGAGACCTTATTGATGAGTATATTCCTTATGA
>JAFVLL020028020.1:0-14849 GCA_021397915.2 Tor tambroides
ACTGAAGAGAGGATTGAGTCTTGCCACACTGCCATAAAGCCCAGATCGATGGAGTGTTGCAGTGGTGTTTGTCCTTCTGTAGATTTCTCCTATCTTCATATACGATCATGGAGCTCAACTAGAGTGACCATCAGGTTCTTTGTCACCATTCTAACCAAACCCCTTCTCCATCAGTTGCTCAGTTTGGCCAGGAGGCCAGCTCTAAGAAGAATCATGGTTGTTTCAAACTTCTTCCATTGAGGGTAACAGAGACTACATGCTTCTGTGACCCTTCAATGAAGCAGAATTTTTTTCTGAACTCTTCCTCAGATGTATGGCTTGACACAAACCTGTTTCTGAGCTCTACAGACTGTTCTTTTGACCCCAGGGCTTGGTTTTTGCTCTGATATCCATTATCAGCTGTTGGACCTTTTATTAAGACGTGTGTGCCTTTCCAAATCATACCCATTCAATGTCAGTCCTGTCTTCCTGTGTCTCGTGTTTCCTCTCCTCTCGTGCCCATATTTTGTTCGTTACTGTTCCGTTCCTCGTTTCCTGTCATTAGTTTATTAGGTCCCAGCCCTGTGTGTTTAATTATCTAGTTTAGTCCCCAATTTATAAGCCCTGTGTTGCCCTGCCTCTGTGTCCGGTCTAACGTCTTTATGTGATTATCTTAATGTCTCCTGAGATTCCTGTGTTTCGTTATGTTAATAAATTCTACGTTTGATGAAGTTCCTCGCCTCCTCGTCTCCATGCTCCCAGTGTGTGTGTGACAGAAGACCGGACCGAACAAAAAGTAAGCGGCGCTCCTCCTCCTTCCCATTTTGTTTTCCTGGTTTGCAAAGTATTTAGTTGTTCCTGTTTTTTTCCCGTGGCGATGGAAACCGCCGCCCGCTTCATCGCCCTTACCCGCATAGACCTCCCGTTCCCCGAGTATTCGCGGGAGTTCTGTAGGCTCGCCACGGCGACAGCCCTCGATGACACTACCATCCTCTCGCTGTTCTGGCACGGGCCCAACTCTCATCGTCCCGTGGACCTTCCAGACACCAAGGGACTATGCTGGAGGGAGGGGATCCTCCGGTGTCTGGAGAGTGTCCTGCCCCGAGCCAGAACCAGCCCACCGTCGTCCGCGGCTCTCCCTAGTCCGCCACCGTTCGCGGCCCACGCAAGCCCGCCGGCCCTGAGTATGGCAAGCCCTGTGCCTGCTCCTCAACAGCGCCCTCCTGTGCCCGCTCCTCAACAGCGCCCTCCTGTGCCAGCTCCTCGACAGCGCCCTCCTGTGCCCGCTCCTCGACAGCGCCCTCCTATGTTTCCACTGGTCCCGTTCAGCCTTCCTGTGTCTCCTACGTCTCCGCTGGTCCCGTCCAGCTCCACGCTGGCAGAGTGCCCCCAAGTTTCCACGCTTACAGAGCACTCCCAAGTTTCCCGAGTTTCCGCGCTTGCAGAGCGCTCCCTAGTTTCCTCCCTAGTTTCCCGATCCTCCAGAACGCCAGCCAGATAAAGCCACTACTTTCCCCAAGGATTTTTGGGGGGGAAGGGGGGGGAGGTAGTAGGGCTCCCGCCGTAGAGGCCGAGGCGGGGGCCGGGGCCGCGGTCTCGGAGGCGGACCCCCCATGGCCGCCCAAGCTCCCTGCTCCACCATGGCCTCCCGAGTCCCCTGATCCGCCATGGCCTCCCGAGTCCCCTGACCCGCCATGGCCGCCCGAGCTCCCTGCTCCGCCATGGCTGCCCGAGTTCCCTGCTCCGCCATGGCCTCCCGAGCTCCCTGCTCCGCCCTGGGTCCCTGAACGGGCACCGCCCTGGAGGCCGTCTGCCGTGTCTCCTGATCCCTGGAGGCCTCCAGAGCACCCACCCCCCCTCCCCGTTGGATGTTGCAAGGCACAGGGATGCGCCTTCCGGGAGTAAACTGTCATTAGTTTATTAGGTCCCAGCCCTGTGTGTTTAATTATCTAGTTTAGTCCCCAGTTTATAAGCCCTGTGTTTCCCTGCCTCTGTGTCCGGTCTAACATCTTTATGTGATTATCTTCATGTCTCCTGAGATTCCTGTGTTTCGTTATGTTAATAAATTCTACGTTTGATGAAGGTCCTCGCCTCCTTGTCTCCGTGCTCCCAGTGTGTGTGTGTGTGACATTCAATTGAATTTGCCACAGGTTACCTTCACTCAAAGTCTAGTAACACCTACAGGCAATATGAAAGGGGAAAGGAAAGGGATGAATGCTCCTGAGCTAAATTCCAACTGGCCCAGATAAGGGTATGAGTACTTATGCAATGGAATCATTTAAGTTTTTTTTATTTTTAATAAATTTGCAAAGATGTTAAAAACTTTTTTTTTTTTTTTTTTTTGCTTTACCATTATAGTGTATGGAGTGTAGATTGATGTGGACAAAAGTAATTTAAAGCAGTTTAACATAAGGCAGCAACATAAAACTTGAAACAAAAATGAAGGTGTATGAATACTTTCACAAGGCACTGTATATATATAATTAAAAAATCCAAATACAGTTGCTTCATCAATTCAATCGATTTTTGACCTTTAGTGAGGCGGGATAAAATGGCTCAAATGATTTGCAAATGCATAAAATACATTAACTGCTAAGACACTAAACACGTATAAACAAATAAAACAAGGAACTTACGTTAACTTACCAGTTGCGCGGGCAGCACGATAAAGAGAAGCTCATCACCAGCAGGTTCAGAAAACCGCATGCCGCGTTCCCCTCAAAGGTCCTCACAGGCAACACCACAGGGAATTGCCGATCAAAAAATATCCCCCCCTATGTTATTTTTATAAAATATGAGTGAGTGTTCTGTGCGTAGCAAACTTTTATTTTATATACAAAAATAATAATAAAAAAAATCTTATTTTTGTCTAAATATTTTTCTTCATTACACATTTTGTTTAGTGTTATTTTGTATTAGGCCTATTGCATGCTGAAAATAACCTAATTTACTTTGCTATGCAGACACAGAATTTGAAACTGCAGTCTAAGCTAGCATTATTATAAATATTTGTAAGATATTATATCAGCATATTTTATTTAACCTGTTTTGTATATTAATTATTTAATCCAGTTTTTTATAAGAGCGACATTACATTTACATTTAGTCATTTAGCAGATGCTTTTATCCAATGTGACTTACAAAAATGAGGAGAACAGAAGCAATCAAAACCAACAAAAGAGCTATAATATGCAAGCACTATGACAAGTCTAATCCGACATCCGTTTAATTTGGATCAATAATGATCAACGAATTGGAGCAGGTCCGTTAGATCATTTTAAAACGTCAAATAGCCTTCAATTTATAGGTTATAACTGCATCTGTCTCGGATGTAGACTGGTGAAGATTTATTTTAATAAACCTGTTTGCGCGGAGTAGGCTATGAAATGCACCTGCATGCAGGGAGGCGCCTGTGCAATGAGTTGCATTTTTTCCTGGCAATGAAACAACTTAAAATTAGTTTGAAACTGATTTTATTTCTCTAAACTCGTAATAACAACAAAACATTGCTTTTGTAAAATAATGAAAACAAACAGGACGTGCTTTCTGCCATCTCTGAATTTGGAGTGCGTTACAAAAAACCCCCGAAACTCAGCGTATGGCTGCCTCACAGACATGTGAAATATATCTATAGAACGTTTAAATGTATACTTTTAAACAAACCAATTCAAAAACAAATATTCCATGATTATTTTGTAGGTTGCATTTCTCTCTAAAGGCGTGTCCACTATGGAGATGAGAGTCATTATTGTGTATTTCATCTTTGTAGCCGACAAGGACTCATAAATACTAGTTTATTAATAAATAATTAAAATATCTCCTTTTTTTCCAACACATTCATAATCATTAGGTGACTTTTGCCTGTGCTTGGTGGCAAACTTTATGCGTGTGCTTGAGCGTGGAATATATTGAAGCTCATTATGGATTAAGCCTATTAGCTTTAGGGGGCCAGCCCTATTAAATACCCACTAGACGTTTCTGTTAAAGTTTTTAAGGCATTTTATAGCTGCGCATTTCCATAGTAGGATAAATTCCGCTTGCAGAACTGTCACGTCCGTAATGGAGAGATGTCTGTTTGTAACATTGATTTTTCCTCTGAAACACAAAAACAAATACATCGAAGTATATTTTACGTTTTGTGAATAGTCAACCCTTTCCATTCGGCAACTATTGTTGACTCTGGGCTGTGCATTGTAAATCACAGAAAGTCTACAAAATACGTTGTCTCCCAAAAACTCCGGTCTTTTTTTGTCACGTTCGTAACGCATGTGTATTTTCCTCATCTAATAAAATAAGTTTATAGACTGATACTTTTCTGATGTCTGTACTCTACTTTCAGGGGTTTAGAACAATATAAAGAGATGGTTCAATATAATGGTAATGAATACATTCTATGAGAATTTATGTTTCAGGTTTTGACTGCGAATGTCACGTCCATAATCTTTGAAATGCTTTATTGTTTTGTACAAAGTTGTGATGGTAGTTTTTCAAACACTGGGGGGAAAAAAAATGCACATTTTCAAAACTGTTTTTGTGAATGTTTATTAAATAGTGATATAATTGTGTGCTCACCATTTTAATTGTAATGTTTCATATATTCTTTTTTTTTAATAAAGAAATATCAAATATAATGGGCAGAACTGAGTTAAGTGTATTGGTGCGGCCCTCTGCAACTGCCCAAGTTTCTCATGTGGCCCCTTGGGAAAATTAATTGCCCACCCCTGTTCTAGACCAATCACTGACCTTGGATGACTACATCAGCAAACTCTCCAAAGCTGTTTTTTTTTTTTTTCAGCTACATCGAATTGCCAACTTAGTCCTTTCATCAATAGAAAGGATTCGGAATCATTAGTGCATGCGTTTACCACTCGCCTTGACTATTGTAACTCTCCTTTCTCTGGCTTACCAGCTCACTCCATCTTTCTTCTGCAGTACATTCAAAATTCTGCTGCCAGACTATTAATTTCTAAAAAAAAAAAAAAAAAAAAAAAAATCTGCTCACATCACCCCTATACTATTTAATCTTCACTGGTTGCCTGTATCTATTCATGTGCAATACAAAATTCTTCTCACCTTTAAGGCACTCAAAGGTCTTGCTCCATCCTATCTTTCTGACCTACTCTCTTCTTATATTCATTCTCGCTTACTCAGGTCTTATGGATTTATTGAAAGACATGTGAGACACATTAAATCCATCATCAAAAAAACAATTCAACACAAAGGAGATGTACAAGTAGCCTTGTTGCAGGTGGGAGCAATGCCCATTGACAGTGATCTACCATCCCCTGCAGAATTGCTCCTTGGCAGACCTATCACCACACTCCTACCAAGTCATGCAGATCCAGGGAAACTGGAACACAGACAACACCTGGAAAAAAGGACAACAATAATGAAAACACATCATGATCAATGTAGTGGTAGAGACTTACCTCCACTGTTCCGTGGACAGTGTGTAAGAGTGCTGGACAAGGAGAGGAGAACATGGCACCCAGGGACTATTGTGGAAAAGTGTAGGGAGCCAAAAAGCTACTTGGTTCAAACACCAAATGGAAACACAATCAGACGTACCAGGAGCCATCTTCGAGAGATGTATGCAACACAAACACAGAATATCCAGAAGAAAGTGCAATTCGCCGAAACACCTAAGAGAGATGTGGTTGAGCAAAGCCACAAGGATATAGTCGAACGCAAAACCAGTCAACCTCATGAAACAAAAACAGATAATACAGGCAATGAGACAGCAGTACCAACACGCACAAGGTCTGGACGAATCATAATTAAGCCAGTGCAATACAAGGACTATGTGTAAAGATGAATCAAAAGTTAGGCAGTAAGAGTTCCAAATATTAAATGCCTATTTCTGCACGCAACCAGTTTACTAATGTTCATTACTGTTATAATGTGCACTACACTGAGAGAGAGAGAGAACGCTGTTATGTCTTATTGTTCATGGAATATCTATTGTTGTCATCGTTGTCTGAGATGTTTACACTCTTATGTTAAACAGGGGGATGTTGTGATACGTATATATATGTTGTGTTACGCAATACGCTATGTACGTGTACCGGAAGTATCTGAGGTATCTGGTAGTTGAACATGTGTTGAGCACCTAGTAAAGATATTCATGCCAACTTATAATTTCGTTCAGTAATACTTCATTGCTTACTTTAATATAAATTAAAGTTGTGTATTATATGTAATGATGCCTATTACATCACTTATCACTTAGACCTGTATATACTGGTGTGTGACGCTAGGGGGTGATGCTGAGCCGCAGGGAGTTTCTTTCATTAACGAAGAAGTCACACTACCAGTCATTTCAACACGCTATGAAATTCTGTCTAATTTCTCATTGTGTTTATTAATTTTGCAGGTAAGATGAGTGATGTGGCATCACAGCTTATCATTATCAAATGTTTATTTGTGTGTATTCCATGTGTTTGTTTGATGCATTTGTGTTTTATATCGACAAAATTAACCACATCAGCACACTGGAATGCAGCCAACTCAGCCATGCGAGGTGTTGCAACATGACAGAATAATGGATGTCGTCAGACATTACAATGCACTCAATGTTATTTATATGAAGAGCCTAGTAATATTTGATTATTAAGTCATTTATGTCCTGTAATATTCTGCCATTGTTTGATGAGTATTATGATGCGGGTGAAGTTATAAAGAATACTGTAAGTGATTGTACACAGTTTTGTGTATGTTTGGTGCAGTTATTGTGCAGTTAATGTAATATTAATGCAAGTGAATTACAGTCTTTATTTGGTGCAATACACTGTAATCATTTTCAAATATTATGTATATCAGGAAATTGTGTAATTTTAGTTTATTGAACAAGAGTTTGTCTCATTAATGAAGAAGTCACACTGCCAGTCATTTCAACATGCTATGAAATTATGTCTAATTTCTCACTGTGTTTATTAAAGGGGTCATATGATGTTGCTAAAAAAGAACATTAATTTGTGTATTTGGAGTAATGCAATGTGTTTACACGGTTCGAGGTTCAAAAAAACACATTATTTTCCACATACTGTATATTATTGTTGCTCCTCTATGCTCCGCCTTTCTGAAACGCGTCGATTTTTACAAAGCTCATCGTTCTGAGAAGCGAGGTATGCTCTGATTGGCCAGCTATCCAGTGCATTGTGATTGGCCGAATACCTCAAGCGTGTGATGACACAAAAACAATAAAACCCATTATAAATGAGGCATTTGTTGCATTTAGTGAGGACATAATTACTGATTATAATGAGTCATACGGTCTTTTTACGTGTTGCGTTGCGCTGCGCCGCGTAAACATACCACCATGTCTGCATTTGTGATTGTAGAAACGCCAAACAAGCACTACTCTACACTGCTCAAAACTCACGTTTGAATAGTCAGTAGCAAATTCTTTATATATCGAAACATACTTACAGGCTGTGAGTCAGAAGCGCCAAACTCTCCTTGTGACATTGGAATTGCCCCACTTTATAGTGTTCACAGCCATTCTTAGTGTTCATATTGTAGGCTACTCTCTCTCAGGATCAGGAAATAATCTTGCACTGCACACACAAATATTTGCATTGTACTGTTCTGGAACAGTGTTGTAAATATAACTTAACCAATCTAGTTGTGTACTCATTTGGAAGGCCAAACAAAGTACTTTCGCTTTCACAACGAAACCCAAAGCGTCTCCAAGACATGGCGGCGGCAGCAACAACAATACTACAGCGAGAATAAAAGTTATGCCTTCTTTCTTTGAGTATACGTTTAGGCGGTGTTATGCAAATCTCCCCACACCGTGACAAAGACATGTGGGGGCGTGTTTTAATGAGCCATTTTAGGAGGGTGTGGGCGAGTCTTAATTTTTATAAAGAATATCTCTTTGGGTTTCAGACTTTAATCTTTGCAACTTTATAGATCTTAAGTATGCACAGACAGCTTGTAGTAAGTGAGACTCACATCACCAAGGATGTTGTGATTTTGGATCACACGTCACTCAAGGTGCAGTTATGAGTATACCAGATGACCAATTCCCACCCCACTTAGTGTAGTACACCAGTCAAAGACTGTTAATTTGGCAATGTGGGCGTGTTTCCCACAAGCTGTTTAACAATTTTGAATTTCACACACTGGAGTGAGCTGGTCAACTGATTTATCTGAAAGATTGGTGGTTTAGATTGCTAGTAGAGCCTTGGATCATCAACACAATGAAGACACAATCGTAATAAGATTAATGAAATTTATTAACAATAGATATGCAAGAGTAAATACAATAACTAGTGATGATACCAATAAATGAATATGCACTGCTAATAGATAATAATAGACAACTAAATATGAAGATACCAAATAAACTGTAGAAACAAATAAACGGAGTGAACACAGAATGGCAAAATGCAATGCTGTTGAGCTGAATGTAGCAATGGAAGAGATTTCTATGGTAATGTTGCTTATGGGAACCACTTAATGGCTCGGGTGGAATTAACGATAAATAACTGCTTATTTTATCTCTGAACAAATAATATAGCTATTAATTGTAATGCTGACCCTAAGTAAATGTTATTTAAACAGGTTAGAAAAACATAGGCTGCATGTATAAACTAAGCCAAGGTCTTTAGGAAAGAGGTTTGGTAAGGTTATAATTACGGTCCACAGGTGGGTGATCAGTCCGGTGTTAGAGATGTCTTCCACTGGTGATGCAGACTGCGTGCAGTGGGGAACGCACAGAATTGCGTTCCAGTAGCCGTCAATGCGCTGACCTGAAGGATGCTGAACTTCTGTTGTGCCACAGGGGGTCCTTAGAGCATGGACTGGCAGCTGGGTCAGATGGGTCTTCACGGGGTCCTTTGCAGCCTGGCTGCGACGTTGAAGAGCCGTGTGTTTCAAGCAGTGTCGGCCACTGCGGAGGTCCTTTGCAGACTGGGCTGCGCTGCTTTGGAGCGGCAAGAGTCAGACGGGGTCCATCACTGCTGGGCCCTTTGCAACTGAAGGGCAGCCAAATGTGATAAGGAAGGCTTACTCAGGAGCTGAGTTGAACCTTAGCTGTCTTGAAGTCTCTTTCCTCGTCAGGCCAGAAACTCAGAACAGTGTATCCATTATTGCCTCCTTTCACACAGGTTGGAGACACAGAACGAGTATCGGTTTCAGTCTCTCTGGACAAAAGACTCAGAACCGGGGAGTGTTCCTGTTGCTGTCCTCCTGGTAACAGGACTCAGACTCAGAACAAGGAGTGTCTGTTGGAGAGATACATTTATTCCTTTCTGATGAGGAGGAGATTGGAATCTGGCGCCTTTCCATTCCAGGAATGTGACTGGCCACTTGTGCCCGAGGTGGCCATGGTGTTGCCCGCCCTAGTGTGGAACTCATTTGCATACAGTGGAGTACAAAGTTAACAGAGTCTTTAACATTTCACCCATGCAATATTTCTTTACCAAACCTCTTCCAAACTGCTATCAGCATTATGAGGAGCAAAAAGAGTCCAAACATGATAGGAAACTGTTGAACTATCACTTATTCATACCATAATATGTTAATAGGCCTGCTTCCGTGAACTGTTGTGTTAACAGTCAATGGCCATCAACATAAACTGTACTTCATCCGAGGATGAAGTGAATCCCTTGCAGTTTGCATCCATTTAAGGTCTCCAAGCATGGGGATGAATGGATTTGGATAGACCTTTGTGGCCTTTCTTTGTTTCGGCCACTACTGTTGCATCCAGAGATCTGGAGGAATTTTTTTATGGCAGTCATTTCCTAAACCTTAGGATTGGGTCTGATGGTGAGGGTCAACCCGTAGTCCAATGAGAAGTCCTCTCTTAGGTGGTCGTGGGTGCAGAAGGTCTCTCTTCCTGTCCTGCTAGAGGTGTCTGGCAATTGTCTTGGCATCTTATCTGATGGTTCTGAACATTTGTTTATGTTCTTCCACCAAGATCCAATCACAGTGGGGCACATCTCCCTCCACACCGGCGGTTAGAGAGGGGCCCTGCCATAAGCTGGTCCTTGGAATGCCATTTTAACTGATGTTCACTACAAGCTTGTAACACTCCAAAGACAAAGGAAAACATGAAATCGCATCATATGACCCCTTTAATTTTGCAGAGTGTGACAGCAATAAAAGATCATATGTGCCACCAGAAAACTCAGCCTCTTCTGTGTGTACAACATAATCATGGCGAGCCAGCCAAGAGATGCTGCTGATTGGACGATGTGAGAGAGACAGCTCCTCCTTGAGACGAACCTAGAAATTACAGAAGACTCATCAGTAAAGAGAGTAAAGACTGAATTCAATTTAATCCCTCCCTTCCCCCTTAAAACAATGGAACAAATTCAAGACTGTGTTAGTTCTAAATTTCTTATGCTAGAGAAGCCTAAACTGATAAAAGTCTGCCTCCATCTCAAGTGCAGTGAACCAGCGGGTGAAGGTTTCTCAGGCCAAACAAGAAGAGCACTGATATGGCTGGCAAAGAAAATGTTAGATGAAATGAGAAACTTTAGAAGAGGAACAGTATGCAGAGAGGCCTTAATGAGCTTCTGGATTTCATCGAGTCCCTTAAGAAATCAGCCAAGCTCGTAACATCACCGGTAACCTCAGATGAGATAGAGAAGCCAAGAAAAGAGTATGCAGACCTACAACAGGCAAATGCTAATCGCTCATTAGAAGAACAGGGGCCGTATGTATAAAGCCGCTCAGAGTAAAATTTTAGTCCTAAGTGTGTCAAAATTCTAAGAATGACGTAATTTTACTCTTATTCCCAGACTTAAGAATAAGAGTGATTCATAAAGGTTCCTAAGTGTTAAGACTAGGTCTCAGCTCCTAAATTATTTAAGAGAGCTGAAGAGGTCTCCTAACCTAGTTAGGAGTAACAAGATAGCAGCAAAGAGGAGGAGACAAACACTTTCCAGTGAAAATATGACATATTGGACTTGGATATGATAACATGAAGTTGATAAAACGATACAAACTTGATTGTCAAGATCAAAAAGTTTTTTGTTGTTTTTTTGTAACTGACAGTAAGAAATTTAATAACCTCTTCCACTCAACGAGTCAATGCTCTAACTGCAGAAATGAAAGTAGTAATTACAAAGCAGGGTCTTGCATATTGTGGCACTAACCCCACCAAACACAACAGTGGCCAAAAGTGATGTGGAGGGTTTTTTTTTTATTTTATTTTTTTTATGACCCCCACATTTCACTTAAACCATCAAAATACCAAGGAAAAAAAACAGACTAGTGTTGCAACTGCTTTCAATTGAAATGAGCTAAAACTGGTAACTTAATGTTGCTAGATGACCTCATAAAGGTGAGTTCACTGATCTATATTTACCTTTATCGGAGTGTCTATTTACACTAAGTGCAAATAGCCTGCCTTGTTGGTAGAGGCTATTTACATTAACTCCACCCACCAACATATGATTGGGCGAGTCAAAATTACAAAAGACAGTCACCAGTCATCAGCTCTAGTGGCACAGATGATAAAATGTGTGTTGTACACCTTTTGACGCGATTGACCCAGGGTTCGAATCCGCCTTTTGGCAAAAAAAAAAAAAAAAGTCTCCCTTTTCAAATTTCACATCACATCAGAAAAGCATTTATTTTCAATAAAAATGAAGGAAATAATCAAAAAGTTGAAAATAATGTATCGGGTAGGCTTAGGGTAGGTAGGGAGGGCTTTACTGTCCCAATAAGGTGGCATCCATTTAATAATTTGAATTAAAATTAAAATTTACACTCAACTTATTATTGCATAGCCTACTGGTTTATAATGTACTACAATACTGAGGTGCAGATAATTGCCACTATTTGCAATTAGTAGTATAAATAGCAGAAAATCCTTCTATTTTAACAGTGTAAATAGAATCTATAGCTATTTGCACTGTGTAAATAGCATATCACTAAAAAATACTGCTATTTTCACTTAGTGTAAATAGCCTCTATCGCTAAGAAAATACTGCTATTTGTACTTAGTGCAAATAGCCGCTGCCTATATTTATATAGATCAGTGAACTCGCCTTTATAAGGTCATGGGAGAGTCTCAGAATGTAGATAAGGTTTGTCCAAGAAATTGATTTTGTTGCTAGGCTTTTGAAAAAAGTCTCTAAAGGGGTGAGGAAGTTACTAAATCTAGTGACAAAATCAGTAAATTGGCAATATTGGCACATTGACTACAACATAAGTTATTAATATTTCATTGGTCCTCTTGTTTTTGCATGTGTTCATAATTTCTTTGTGCATGACAGCATGGCCAAGTGGCTGCATGTTTCATTGCATTATTATCACAAATAGAACAACTGACTCTAAGCAACTATGCAATTTTCTTACAAAATCTTGTAATTTATTTTTATTTTTTTAAATTAAGGGTGAAGATATCAAATTTCCGTAGCCAGACATCACTTTTGACCACTACTATATGGCATTTTATTGACTTTCTAACTAACCGCCAAACCATATTGCAAAAACAAGCCACTTTTATGAGGATTGAGGACCTTCCTGGAGTTTTTGGAGCCATTGATGGAACTCATGTTCACATCATTTCTCCAACTGTAAATAAGGAGACATACCAATAGAAAACAAAGCATCAGTAATAATTTGTGATAATTTTGCACAATGCAAAGCATTTTTTAAAAAAAATACATTTAAATATTAAAATATTTCAGTGTCTTAATTAAATGATTTTATTGTAGTTACATTAAATGATTGGTGTTGTGCTGCTGTGACTTCACATGAGCAAGCTCACTATTGGCTGATTCAGAGGTCGAGGTCAGCCATTTTGTGTTGACAACATTGTAGTCCTTAGTTCACAACACTTAAGTGTCACCTCAGTCAACACTTAAGAATCAGTCTTAGACTTTACTGAAAGTAGCTTTTAGCTTCTTTATAAAAGTCTCCTACTCTTAGAAAAGTCCTACTTTTTACTAAGTATTTAAGTCAAAGCTTAAGACTATTCTTAAGAGCATTTCTGAGAAGTTTTATACATACGGGCCCAGATCTGGCTAGTTGAGGAGAAATGTCAGAGACGAAAAGATGAAACGTATGTGAAGGAGCAAACCACACGACATGATCCCTTAAGTCACACTGAGGAGGAAATGTCTTTGGACAGATTGGAGAGGCTGGCCAAAAGGACAAGTTATCATACACAAGCCTTAACAACCAGATCGAATCGGGAGTAAGGAAGAGGTACGCAGAGGTGGAAATCATCAAAGCAGTTATCAGAGCTATGAGTCCTGGCCTTCCCCTCAGGGAACTCCTTGAAATAAAGCAAGACCTCACACTTTCCACATTAAAGACCATCCTCAGAGGGCATTATAAAATAGACTCTTCATTAGATCTACTGTACAGGCTCATGAACATCTCACAGGAGCCCAAGGAGTCCACTCAATGGTTCCTGTTCTGAGCCATCGAACTGAGGGAGAAACTACTGTGGGCATCTGGAGATGAGCAAGATGGAAAACAGTTTAGCCCTGAGCTCATTCAGCAAAAGTTTCTTTGTTCTGTGGAAACTGGACTCCAAAATGATGCAGTTAACCTTCTGGGGTCGACGCCCGCGCCGACGCGTTTTGTGGCAGATTTTTCTCTTAAGGCCGAAAAGAGCTTGAATTACTCTGCCATTTTTGATCGTACAGATAAGAGCAATACACCATTCAAATCTGTAAGGGGTCTACTCTTATTTGTATACACTCAAAATAACAACTAAACTTTGTGCTTTTGAAAAATAAAGAAAAACATGGTGCGTTCTCAATCTTCACTCTCTCCGCGAACTGCTTTTTGAAACACCATTAAAATGAACTGAAACTCATCGAATAATTTACACAGAAACATGAGAAATATATCTATAGAAAGCTTGACACATCTACTCTTAAATGAAGTAAGTCTTATCGAAAACAAATATTCTGTGATAAAGCAATCTGTAAGAAACCAAAGACAGGTCCTGTTTTTCCCGTCTGATCTCATTATCTCTAATTAGGTCACGCTATATAGCTAAATAGCTCACGCTATTGATATTACAAATCTCCACATGAGACGTGCAAAACTCCCATATCACCGTAAACAAAGCAGCAACATGTTCATCTATGATACTTTTTATTTTTGGAAGAAGACTCTGAGAGGAATAAGCCTTGTATTTACCTCAAAAGACGCGCTGAGAGGAAAAAGCCTGTATTTATATCAGAAGACGATGCGCTGAGAGGAAAAAAAAAACTTTGTTTACCTCAAAAAACAGAATGCGAGCACGACTTGAGCCAACAGAGGAGATATTTTAAACCGAGTAAGTAATGTTTCTTATTGGCATTAGATAATGTGTTGTTGTGACATAAACTTGAATGCATTTACTAGTTGGACTTCTCCCAAACTATAGCTCCAGACTAAAATGTGTGAAATCAAGTGCAACATTTTGAAATATGATAGGCAACCTTTCATTGCATTTAAATGTTGCACGACGTGAGGATGGTTATATGTTCTATAAACAATAATATAAAAGTAATGTTTAGACAATATAAAAGTAATATCTAAGAAAGTTTAGACCAATCTTTACTGTGAAATAGCCTACTCTGTTTGCAAATACCTGCTCAAACATGTTTATAATAAGCTTAACAATAATAATTTAGTTTCTCAGATAGAAAATGTTGATTTTGTATTGTATAATAATACATGCAAAGCATGTGTGCATCTATGATATAAAATCACATGGGCAGTATTGGTGATTGCTAATGTAATAATATAGATGCTCCTGATAAGCCTATCAACATGCTCACTAATTTATTTATTTATTAATTTTAGTATGTGTGTGGGGGGGGTGCTTTATTTATCAAGGATGCTTTAAATTGATCAAAAGTGATGATAAATTTATAATGTTACAAAACATTTTTTATTTCAGATAA
>JAFVLL020028021.1:0-23113 GCA_021397915.2 Tor tambroides
TAGACAGATAGATAGACAGACAGATAGATAGATAGATAGATAGACAGATAGATAGACAGACAGACAGATAGATAGATAGATAGACAGACAGACAGACAGATAGATAGATAGATAGACAGACAGACAGATAGATAGATAGATAGATAGATAGACAGACAGATAGATAGATAGACAGATAGATAGATAGACAGATAGATAGATAGATAGATGGACGGACGGACGGACAGACAGATAGATAGACAGATAGATAGATAGATAGATAGATAGACGGACGGACGGACGGACAGACAGACAGATAGATAGTTAGACAGACAGACAGACAGACAGATAGATAGATAGATACACAGACAGATAGATTGCAGAATATCATATATGATTTGGGTCAGTAAAGAACCACCTAAAAACCACCCAGAACACCTTAAAAACAGCATAACATTTTTGCATCGGTGCCTCTCATGTTTTCTTCAGTATCTGGTTTCTTGTGTTATTGCATGATGGTGCTTTGGTGAATAATGCAATAAAGAGCAAAGACACAAAGCCACCCGACACCTTACAGCAGCAGCAGAGATTACAGTAATGAGCTTCATGCATCATGCTCACACTCATTAACAACTCCGCAAGCATCACATACATGTGAAATTCTGCCATTTATTCAATAAGGTTATGTGAAATAAACTCAACTCAAATATCACAGCGCAGACACCTCTGACAGCGTGTGCAATAAACCATTCATCTTCATATTCTGCTGTTTCTGACTTGAACATGTTACATTTTTAATTGACCTCATGTAAATGCTGACTTTCGCGTGAGATGAGCAGAATGAATTATGGGTAATTACTGGGATAGGGTTTAGTATGTCCTTTCTTTTTAGATCAACACACAAGATTGCTGGAAGATGCTGAGTTCACATTATGAATACATGTCTGACTTAAATTTACTAGTAATATTTTGGTCAAATGACCTTCCTCAGGTTTACAAAATGTAAATTTAAAAACAACTCATTAAAGGAATAGTTAACATACAAATGAAATTTGGCTGAAAATGTACTCACCCTCAGGCCATCAAAGATGTAGATGAGTTTGTTTCTACGTCAGATTTGGAGAAATGTAGCATTACATCACTTGCTCACCAATGGATTCTCTGCAGTGAATGGGTGCCGTCAGAATGAGAGTCCAAACAGCTGATAAAAACATCACAGTAATCCACAAGTAATCCACACCACTCCAGTCCAACAGTTAATGTATTGTGAAGCGAAAAGCTGCGTGTTTGTAAGAAACAAATGAATCATTAAGGTATTTTAACTTTAAACTGCCACTTCTGGCCAAAATATGATTCCATAATCTATAACAGGTCCATCTTTTCTTGTCCTCTCACATTGAAATCCACCAATATATTTGTTTAGAACTGTTTTGGACTGTTTTCATTGTGCTTGATCTGTGCATATTTCTCTGCTGGTTGAGATGAGACGAGTTTTTCACAGGAGAAAGCAATATTATGGATATAAGACTCGCATTTTAGCTGGAAGCAAAGGTTTAAAACAAATTAATGATGGATTTGTTTCTTAAAAACAGCTTTTCGCTTCACAAGGCATTAACTGATGGACTGGAGTGGTGTGGATTACTTTTGGATTATTATTATGATGTTTTTATCGGCTGTTTGGACTCTCATTCTGACGGCACCCATTCACATCCATTGGTGAGCAAGGGATGCAATGCTACGTTTCTCCAAATCTGAAGAAGAAACAAATTCATCTACATTTTGGAAAGTGAATACATTTTCAGCATATGTTCATTTTTAGGCAAACTATTCCTTTAAGACTAAAATATGCAACAAACAGCACTTGGACTTTTAAAAATCACTTTTTTTCAGCAGGTTTTTTCACGCCTACACGCTCAGATGACAAGGTCGCCGTAAGAGCAGCACATGCCATCCGGACACACTTCATTGAGCATCAAGTCATCCTTACGGCAGCTTATTAAAAAACGTAACAGACGACCGTAAAGTTTATACTGTATAAGAGTGTTATTATCCGTGCTCTGTTCACTGTGGGTCCCGAGGGGAAATCTGCTGGATTTATTCCTCCGCCCGTGCAGTTAAATAAATCAAATTTAATGTTTCCTAATCGAAACTCGTGGGTCACACGTGCGCCAAACAAAACCGGTTTAATTTGTCTTTTTTACTTTAGCGTCAACCGCTCACCTCAATCACTGACCTTTGAGCCGTCACTCCGGTACATTATCAGTCTCAACAACCACCAAACTGCTCTCTAAATTAACTCAATCGGTAGGGGGGGAGTTCTCAAAATCATTATGTTAAAAAAATGAACTAAAGCAGCATTAAAGATGAATGAGTCCCCGCAGGGCGTGCTGCTCCTGTGAGAGGAAGCCGTCAGGCCTGCGCTATGTGTCAGCGAGGCCCGCAGTGCAGGTTTGGAATTGACTAGAAATTCATTTCTATGGCCACCAATGATGTTCTCAGAAGGTCACCCGCTGTTTTTCTCCACTGCATGCTGCACAAATGATCCTCGGCACACTGCACACTGAGAGAAAGACAGAGAGAGAGGGAAATGAGTGCCATCTCTATTTCAAAAGTCACTCGTTTAGAGGGACAGGACTTTTAGTACAAGTCAATTAGTACTCTGCTGGGTGTCATTATTTCAAGGTTAAAGTCAACACATCTAAGATTACACGCTCGTGTAGATGTGGCAGTATTGACATTTACGAAATTTACAGTTGAGCAACATTTGGAATAAACTAGAAACATGCACAACAATACATGTAACCAGTGTTGGAGGTAACACAAGTAACGCGAGTCATGACATTAGATTAATTTTTCAAGTAACTAGTAAAGTATAACATTAGCTTTAAAAGGATAGTTCACCCTAAATTTAAAATTTGGTCATTAATTATTCACTCTCATGTCATTTCAAACTTGTAAGACCTTTGTTTATCTTCAAAACACAAATTAAGATATTTTTGATGAAATCCGAGAGCTTTTTGACCCTGCAAAGACAGTGTCAGAAAAGACTTTTTGGTGTGAAAGGGCCTTTAGAGTTGCCAAAAATGTAACTTTTTCATTTTTTTTTTTAAATAAATAAGCAAGCCCAGGTGACAAAAAATACTGCAAAAGTAACGTAATGCATTACTTTGCATAGAAAGTAACTAAGTACTTACAGTAGTTACTTTTTTATGGAGTAACACAATATTGTGATGCATTACTTTTAAAAGTAAATTCCCCAACAGTATGTGATGATAGTGAGTGTAATTACAGGAAAATTACATCAAAAAAATCTCTTGTAAACACTTTTGAGTTGTCAGATATATGTGCAATGTGTTTAATGAAAACAAAAAAAAAATGCAAATGCGTGTTGCATGATGTGTAGCTCCCATATTAACAAAAAGCTAAATTTATTTTATATGTAACTTTTTATTTATTTATAAATTATCATTTTAATATTGTATTTATAATTCCATACATTTATATCACATTGATCAAAAGTGGCAGTTAAGACATTATTATTAATATTAAATATTTGTTAAAACACGTAACATGGGTTCCACAAAAATATCAATCAGCACCATTGTTTTTAACATTGATAATAATAAGAAATGTTTCTTGAGCAGCAAATCAGCATATCAGAATGATTTCTGAAGGAACATGTGACACTGAAGACTGGAGTAATGATGCTGAAAATCACAGGAATAAATGACATTTTAAATATATTCAAATATTATATAATAATATAATAACATTTTACAATATTACTGTTTTACTTCACACAGTGGTGACCAAAATGATTAGACAAATAGTATTTTCACCATGCAGCTAAAAAATGGTTTTAAGCAGGAAATATCAGTTTCATTTCCAAACATTTTGCCATTAATTGTAATAATCCAGTGAGATTTTTGTTTGCACAAGGAGTCTGAAACAGCCAGTGCTCCACACAGAGATCTGATCTCACCATCATCCAGTCTGTCTGGAATGACATGAAGAAACAGAACAAATTGAGACAGACTAAATCCAGAAGAACTGTGGCAACGTCTCCAAGATGCTTCAAGAAACCTCCCTGCAAAGCTACCTGGAAAACTATGCGTAAGTGCACCTAGGGCAAAAGCTGCTTTTAATATAAACAATTTTTTTGCTGGTGAAAATACTAGTGTTCTAATAATTTTGGCCACCACTGTATATCATATGGACTGCATTTATGCTGTTTTTTTGTCATCTTTGCACCTCAACGGTATTCCTATCCACTTTCATAAGCAAATAATGACCATTTTTAATTTTGGGGGTAAACTCTTTCTTTAATTGCTGGTGAGTTCTACTTGTAATAGCAGAATCTAACCGCTAGAAGTCGCCACTTCGACACGCAACTCCTTGGCTTTTCTGAGAGGCGTGATTGGCGTGCGCAATGAGTGAACGCACAAGGCTTTACCGCGGGACCGGACTGATATACGGTCGGTCGGTCACCCGTCAGTTCGCTCTTTCCTCGTTCTGTTCCTCTTCAGGGGCCCGTCGAGGCCGCCGCCTGTGCGTGCGAACCGGGTGATAGGCGGGGCGGGTGGAAGCCGCTGGGAACACGGACCGACCAGCCCCACCTGCGGAGCCTCATCTGCGCCGTCAGCGCACAAATTGGATGTTATGCAACAACGGGTTAATAAAGCAGAGCTTCAGTTAGTGTTTCACTGACTACTATGGTACCAGGTGCATGTTCAACACTCAAAGGATAGAAACAAGGTTGCATTACGCGTTTTTCCAAACACTCAATAACATTCACCGATTTGACATTCAGTTAAACTAACCAGAAGGCTATCTATTTTGTTACAAGTACTTATATTTCCTTTTAAATGACAAGTGATTAATATAAAATGCTACTAATCCAGCTTTACTAGTAGCCTATTTATTAGACACTAGATATTAGGATAGAACCTTATAAATATTTACAGTAACACTTTATTTTAAAGTGTCCTTCTTACACGTTACATGTACTTACTATTGTAATAACAATAAATTATGCATAATTACATGCAAGTAACCCTAAACCAAACCCTAATCTTGACCCTAACCATATAGTAAGTACATGTAGTTAATTAATATTACTCAGTACTTAAATGTATAATTACACTGTAACAAGGACAAATAAAGTGTAACCATATTTACCTACTAAACGCTAAATACACTAGTCATCCATTGTTTGTTATATATTTTCTGAATAAAAGTATAAGAAGAAAAAGGTACTATTAAAAAATTGGTGTGGAAACTATTTTTACTCAGACATTTCTAGTGAGTTTCACACACAATTACAAAGAAACAGCAAGTAACGCTGAATTAAAACGTAGCCTACTCCGGTATTCTTTGTTACAACTTGGAATAGTGACGTATAGTGACATAAAAATGCAGATTATAGTTGGTTTTAAGGAATAAATGTCAAAGCAACCTGACACAGACTTATTCAAACCATTCAGCCTGCACACTTTATTCCCCCAGCAATAAAACATTTCAGTTTGTCAAAGCGTTGATGGATGTTATATATATGTGCATGCATATAGACACAATAACAGCTCTGGAGCATCCTCTACCCCAGCCCACCCCACCCGCGGGGCAATGTCTCAAAGCACGTCACCGAGAGTGTGTGTGAGGAACGAGAGAGAAAGAGAGAAAGTAGATGTGTGCAGACAACCTGCTTGCGCGTAATTCTGGGAGGACTCTCCGCCGAGCAACGACACAATAAACACTCACGGAACCGCAAGAGTTTCTCCCGGTGGAGTAACAATAAGCACTTAAATCACGTCACACCATCCAGTCAGGAGTCCAGCATCAATCTGCAGCCATGTATCTCAACAGAGAAGAGGAGTACAGCAAAGGTAAGTGCTTTTATTTCTTTTGACGTTAAACTTGTAGGAGTATCTTCTTCTCACCTTGGACTGGTGCCTCTGGCACGGACGGGTCTGGTGGGGTTGCACGAGAGGGGGTTTTGGGGGGTGGCACGGTCGCATCGTAAGCACCTGTCAAGGGGTCATCACTTCTTTGCCCCCTTGTTTTACATCATTGTCCGAGCGCGCACACACAGAGACAGGCGCGCACTAATGACTGTTTGACATTGTCACGCGCTCTCGGGGCATTTGCATTGACAGCGATTACTGTCGCGTGCAGGATTTGATAAATAACTTTGATTTGAGGTCCCGTGAAGGTCTGTCGTTGCGTAATGATACGCGAATGCTTTCTTATCGAAGGCTCAATCAGGGCTACTTGTTGTGCACTTCGTCCTTGATGGATCTTCGCGCGAAGAGACTTGAGGAAGGACAAATGACTAAAACACAAGGTCAAAGCATCTCAAAGGGGGCTAGACGGTGCCTCGTCCCCGTTATCCGCACCATTACACGCGGACCTTGGTGTTATGGTGAATCTTTATGATGATTCCGTGGGCGTTTTGCTGGGGTATGGTGGGCTGTTATTTGTGTCAGCTCTCCCACGTGTTTCCGAAGCGTGATTCCCCGTGAATTCACAGGGTGTCCACTACAATTTTCCCCGGTGTCCCTCCCACGGTAAATGAATTCGCTTCGGGGCTCCGGAGCGGAGGTGACTGGAATTAAGAGTGGAGGCGCGTTCGGGCTACGCCAGCAACACCTGCTGCTACCGAGAGCCAGAAAGCAAAAGACGGTGTTTGATGTGCGGTAATGGCCGTGAGGTGATAATAACCGTGGCGTGAATGAAACTGTGTGGGTTTGGAAAGGAAAGGTGGTCACGGATAAGCCCTCAAATATCAGGCTAATATGAGACACACAGGACAAACCTGACACAGAAACGGGATCTGGTTTAAAAAAGCAAGGTGTTTAATTAGATTTTTCTCACTCAAATTAACTTGTATATCTCACAAACACGAATTTGAATGTATGTATACAAAGTGTTCGTAATAAAACGAACCATGCTTGAACGTTGAATTGGTTCTCTGAAATAACCAAAGAAGTCACAATGTTCCCTGTTTGCTTGGAAGGTTATCATAATTACTGTTATGTCATTCTAATTAAGGCATTATTTACTAATTAAGACATCATTTAGTCCATTTGTGAACAACTCCCTTGAGAGGGTTCAGTTAGGTTGGCTTTTTTTCTCATCCCGAAAAGGTTAGCAGAACGTGCCCACTAGTGGCTGGGACTTTGACTCATCTCAGCGATTTGAATCTTTTGAACCTATTAAAGATTTGTTCGCTGATTCATTCGGTGGCCTTTTCTACACGACGGTGACAACCGAGTCTTTTGTGTGTTATGAACGAGTCATTGAGTCATTCACTCGAGCAAGTCGATCGAAAAAGTCCTATTAAGCTTTTGTCTGAAATTCTTCTAAGCAACTCAATAAACAGTGTTTAAGCATCACAAGAATTTTAAAAAATACTTCATTCGTTAATTTTGTTCAATGTCATGTCTCATTTCATTCAATGTGTTTACAAATGGGATGTCATTTAGTCTATTTATGAACAATTTCCATGAGAAGTTTCATTCAGATTTTGCTTTATTTCTCATCCCGGATGGGACGATGCATCTCAGCGATTTGAATCTTTTGAATCTATTAACGATTTGTTCGCTGATTCATTCAGTGACCCTTTCTACATGGTTACGCCTGCAGGTGGCGACAAACGAATCTTTTGTGTGTTATGAGCGAACGAGTCATTGAGATATTCACTGAGCGAGTATACCTCAAGGGTTGTTGTGTTCTATTAGGCTAATCTTTGCTTGTATGGAAATGTATCTACTACAGAAACTCAAGTGATTAAGCATCATAATGATTTTTTTTAAATGCTTCATTTATTTAGTTAAGTGGTGGCACGTTTTCCAAGTTCATTCAGTTCATTTACAAATGTATTGTTCGGAGTCACTCGTTCAGCGAAGGGAGCTTATTCCTTCAGAACAATGAAATTCGCGTTTAGAGAATGCGCTGGAATGCTATTGGTTCGTGCTAGGAAAGCAGTCACGTGCTTCCAAACGGAGATGCAGTGAAAGCACAGCATCGAACTGAACGATAATAATGATTCGTTCACTTAAATGATTCATTTAAACACTGATTCTTTCACAAACAAACTGCCAGTAATACACAATAAATCAGCAGGTGCTCTCACTCAGGAGGGATTTACCTTCAATCAGGTAATCCTTTACAGCAGGGATAGGCAATTTCGGTCCTGGAGGGCCAGTGTCCTGCAGAGTTTAGCTCCAACCCTAATCAAACACACCTGAAGAAGCTAATCAATGTCTTCAAGATCACTAGAAAGTTACAGGCAGGTGTGTTTGATTAGGGTTGGAGCTAAACGCTGCAGGACACCGGCCCTCCAGGACCGAAATTGCCTATCCCTGCTTTACAGGCTGGGGAGCGTGTTTGTTGATGGTTTAATTGATTGGGGTGTGATAGATGGAGTTAATTGATGAAGTAGGCAGGTGATGTTGTGTAGCAGTACTTTCAATTCTTCCCGCGCTTCAAGGTTGACGCGGGAAACGCGTGGTCGAATGACACTGTTTTATTTTTACAGTCGACATGTTTCTGTCATTAATTTTATGAGTTAATTGATAAAGAGATGCTTTTGCAAATGTTATCACATGGATGTTTGTGACCCACAGTTGTGTGTTCGATTAAAAACGCCAAAACGTTTAATGAGATAACCTGTTTTTAGGAACGAATACCGAATCACTAGTAGACCGTAGAGATGTTAAACACAATCTGGAGCCTCACCCCCTCTCCTACTGTTTCTATGAGACATATTTAACTTTAATGCTTGTTACTTTTCCTTTAATTACTCGTTTTTATTAAATACAGATGACAATGCAAATGTGATTTTAATATGAGCTTCAACCAAGCGAACCTCTTATATGAAGTGCCATTGTTTCTGTATACATCCATAGGGCTTTATCTATACAGTTTTGGAAATCATGAAGCTTCAGGTCCATTCCTGATTATTGCATCTCTCTCTCTCTCTCTGTTTCATTGATTTATGTCATTGATAGATGGAGCTACTCACTAGAATGGACCAAATATTAAAGATTGGGGGACTAAATGTAAAAGTTCAAGAACTGGTTTTCATTTATCAAGTCCAATCCTGGCCCCTCATGCTGGATAGGTTTGTGTGTGATTGTATTGAGTGAAGAAGTGAACAGATTGCGGATGATAAGTGAGGGAATGGACCAAACGGTGAAAAAAAGTGTATGTGTGTAAATATGGATGTGTCACCGAGGCACAGAAGATGACAAGAGGGCTATAATGTGCCGAAATGATTGACAGTTCATGTATAATTCATGCTTTCTGTTGATCTGAAAGAGAGAGAGAGATGGAGAGACACAGACAAACAGAAAAAGAAATAAAAAGAGACAAATTGCCTTCTCCTCCATAGACTGTTCTGTATTTAAATCTTGAGCGACTGCAGTGTCAAACCAACAGCATTTTATCATTAAACTGCCACAATACAGATTTTAAGTGTATTTCGGTACTAAATACCATGGATCTATAACCAAGATCAATGATTGTGAATCTTTGCTGAATGACTCTGAAGCCCATTTAGAAACATTAGTATTAGAAAGTATTAGTATTGGGTATTTTGATTCATCCTAGTGACTTTTAGTTTTAGACTTTTGGTTTTGGTTGTTTGGATTTGTTCAGTAGGTTGCATCAATGAGTTTGTGTCCCCATTCAATTCAATGGCAAATTGACCTCAATGCTGCCATCTTTGCTTTATGAGCGCATTTTTGTGGAACCAATCATCTGAGCTGTAAATGCCATGAAAGAGACATCAAAAAATCAATTTTATACTATTGATAACCCTCCAAAAGATCTGACATTGGTGACATCTAAGGTAGTATAATATAGTAAATTATTTTCAGTTTAAATGTTGCTTGCGTTGTACGTTACGTCTTGAATGCCCATCAATGGAGAAACATATTTTTTGACCACTTTTTGGACTAGGGTTGGGCCGATAGACGATGCCATTGTCCATCGCCGACGGCTGATAGACATCACGATGTTGAGGGGGCATTCTGATTCCCCCCTCATTTCCCCCGCAACCTGTCGCATCTCAATACCGTGTTTGAAAAGAAAATGACTACGGAACCCCTAAATAGAATAAATACGAGATGGGAGAAAAATATATTTCAATACTTTCTCTCGCAGTTATATCTTTGGGTAATTATACTGTATATAAATTGCGACCATCAGGGAGCCGCTATTAATATGCGGGGCATTGAAATCGCTTCTGAATGCAAGATTGCTTTTTACTTTCACTTTCGAGATTTGTGATCACGTACGGAGCAGCATTCGGCAGTACTTACCACACATTTTACAAGATTAGATGTTTGTCAGTGGTGCTCAAGATCTGCAAATCATTTGCCATTGTCCTATCAGTCATCTCTCCTTACTCTGTTTATGTGGTAAGTGAAATTTTATGTACTGTAATGTAACAGGCAACCGTTAGCGGCTACTCATGTCTCTTTAGTAGCTCTCCTTATTTGTTAGAAAGCGTTATTTGTTTTCCTTGCCTATCTGAATTACGCTTAAGCACCAAACACCCCCCCTCCCCCCGCCCCAGTGGATGTCCATCACTATGTTTCACAATAGACATCGTCCGATGCCAATTTGGTAGACATTGCCCAAGCCTATTTTGGACCACACCGAATTGTTCACAACCAAAGAGTCTTATTATCATATAAATGAGTAAAACCAGCATATCTGCAAATCTACAAAGACAAATAGTGTCAATCTGTTATTGTTTCCAATAGTTTCTTGTCACATTTTGTGGGACTGCTGAGCTTGGCGTTTTAGCTTACCATAGAAAACAGACAACAATAGACTGCTGGAATTATGAGTTATATGATAATTGTATTATAATGTCTTTTAACAGTGTTGGGCAACCAGTTGGGCAACCAAAGCAATACATTCCCAAAAGGCTACTGCCAATTAGCATCATTTTAATTGTGTATGTTCATCAGTCATTTTTACACGTTCAGAAATTGCTATTTGCATACCTATTAAACAGTTTCAGTGCTACGCTGGACTGAATGAACGACTCACCCCGTTTTCTTTCGGTCAGAAAATTTTAGTTCAAGAAGTTTTGTTCATTCACAAAAGAATGCCTTGTCAAAGACTTAAAGCAACTGTATGGACAATTTTTACCTATGACTTTCTAAAAATATTCTGACTTTTATTAAGGCAAATGGGTTCAGTTTCTTTCTCATGTTCCTCCCCAAATGTGTGTTTTGGAAGTAAGTTTGGGTACGAAATCCTTTGAGAAGGGTGGATTGTTTTGCGTCAGCAACAAATGCATGTGTACAGCTATCCATTGTAATTGCGACAGTGATATATTTATGACAGTGAATTCCACTCCAAAGCCCAAAAAATACACAAATCTACTATATACAGTTGCTTTAAATTCACTCTGATTCATTCAGTGAAGGAGTGTGTTTGTTTAGTAGGTCCAGCCAATGCAATCTGTGCTCATTCTGCGGTATAAAGTGTTACAATCAGTTTTTGAAGGCAGGATTCGGTCACCAAAGCAGTCACGCACTTTACAAAGGAAGGATCATTTGTTCACTTAAAAGATTTGTTCCAAAACACAGGAGTCATTCACGATCGAAACACCGCTAGATAGTCCTAATTAGCTCTGAACACCATCCAAAGAGTTACAGAGCCATTGTTCCTGCTTAGATGTATTACTTCCAGCTCCAAGAGTTTCTAAAAGCCAGGTCGAAGATGGCCGCTGAACCCTTGGAGAGTCGCTCCTCTGACCCGTCGTTCTTTTAGAATATTACTCACAGTACCTGAGCTCAGACAACAAGGGAGAGTAATTGGAAACCAGTACCGACCGAGCTATTATACAGAGGATAAGTAAGAGGAAAGAGCATTGATTTTAAGCTCTGTTGGATCTTACCCTGCTCTTATGAGAAACAGGAAATTGATTGTGAGTTTGAGCCTCTTCATCATAATGAATATTAGATGCCAAAATTGTCAGCTAATGAATATGTCGACATGTATCAAAGTTAAACGCGACTGCTCGCTCACGATTCTTTAGAAATGATCTGTTGCGTTCGCTGTCACAGGCCAGTCACACGATTGATTTTATTGGCAAATGGGAGTGCGGACGTGACCTTGAATGAAGTGCCAAGGCCCCGTGGTTCATTTTCATGCATTCTTCAGCAGTAAAATTCAATTATCGCCACGAACGGAGAGAAGCGGTGTGACCTTATGAGTGAGCATGTTATATTTCAGAGTCCCAGGTTTTACTTTTTCTATTCTATTCAACATTCGCCATCACAACTGGTTCATTGAAGGACACTGAGTCTTGAAGTTTTTAAACGGAGAAGTTGAAGTGCAGGTTTAATTGAGTAATTGTTCATAATTTGGTCCCTTTAAAACGCCGGAAAGCGTCGCTATCTTATCCGGCAGTCTGATGAGCGATTAAAGGTCCGTCTGTCTCATTGATTAATGCTAATTTCGACCCCGGGGTCGGGCTGAATCAAAACAGTGGCCTGAACGCCCCAGTGTACAATGACAAATATTTTTCATGGCGACTGTGTGAAATCATATCTTCCGAGGCAATATTTCTTGTTTCACAAATCAGTGGCACTAGTGGCCATTAATGTAATGTGCCGTGATCTGGATTACAATGTAAGAGTCATCAAAGTGATTAGCAAGAAACAAAAAGGAGAGACAGAGAGAGGAGGAGAAAGAGAGGTCTGACTTTGCAGAAAAACATTGTTGCATCTACCTCCACCCTACATTTCCATCGACCTCATTTGCAGTTGCTTACCACTGAATGTAATTGGTAATCGTTCTTTAGTTTGGTTTCATGGTTACAGTAAAGCACTTAGAATGGAAATAAACATTAAGACTTGCATTATACATGTAAACATGAGACTTATATGGGAGAATAATATAGTAATCTTGTCTCAAAGTCAAATCAAGATGTATTACAATCCACGTTATGATGCTTTAAACTCTGTAATTTTCTTATGATACCGTCATGCAAGATTACCAAAAGCAAATTGCACTCACAGGAATTATGTTACCAGAAATTCATCTGCCTAGAACAGTAATTCAACCGCTAAAAGGATGATTTAGACAATGAAATACATATATTTATGTGCTTCTAAATGCTTCTAACAAAACTTCACATTAGACCTTCATTGTACTTCAATTTCAGGTCCTTTACTGTAACCGTGACTTGTTTTTTAAACTGAGGAACGAGTTGAAATTATTTTCTGTGGTAATCAACAAAACCACAAATGCTGTCTGGATAGGCTCTAAAAGCAGCACTTGCTAAGCTAAATTTAAGTCTACAACAAAATGAAAGCTATATGCCATTTGTTTGGTGGTGAATAACATCATTTCTGATAGAAAATATCAACTTGTTTTATCTTGTGTGGAAAAGATTTTAGTTGTGTCCCAAATGTTGTACAATGCACTTACACTATATATTCTGCAGAAATTTTCAAATTGGACACTCCAGTTGAAGGAAATGTTTACATACACATTACCATTTATACTACAGAATGGCATAGATTACTGTATATAAAATAGGATATACATGTCTGTGACCAATCAGTGATGACTTTATTCACACCCAAACAAATGGCATGTTGCCTTTATGTGGTCAAAAAACATTTTCTGAGTGCTATGAATCCAAAAAGTAGTTCCCTTTACACTGTCTGTCCACCAATCATATTTAGTTAGACTTTATTTATGGTTAACCTATTTTACAGATGAATACATGGCATTTTATTCAGGTAATTGTATGTTTTATTGACTTTTATCACTTAAACACAATGCAGTGTATATATACTACAATTCACCCTTCGGCGGGAGTTTGATTGATCTGACCAATTATAACGCAGAATCTGCCATTTTGTCCAACAAACAAACAAGACAGAAGAGTAGATTAACGTCGGTGGACTTGAACTTGAAAAATTGTGTGTACTGACATCTTTCCGCGGTTGAAACAAGATACCTTCTGAGTTCTGATGTTCAATCATGTTTATTTCGTGCTTTAACCAGTAAATATGAAAAGATGATCGTTCACGTGCCACTTGCTCTGAGGTGCTACAGCGATCTGTCACGACACATTAACGAGCCGCAAAATGATATTTATTGTTTGAATTTCATAAAAAATGACAAAATTTGAAAGTTGAGACTTGTTTTATACCAGACGTAAACTGCTCTGTGTTGTCTGTCAGCATGTTGTCAGTTTCCTCTTTGCTCTGCGATGTATTTTTTACTGCGTGAGAACATGATGTGTGGCGTGAGAGCGGCATGGCTTGTCGGACGTAGCAACAGCAACTAAGAGGGGGCGAGGGGTCAATTGTGTCAGTCAGAGATATAATTTGTAAAAAGCTACATTTACGCATGTTGCAAACGCTTTTATCTAAAGCAACTTGCACTGCATTCAAATTGAGTACGTTTTTATCAATTTCTACAATCTTTTGAAATTCAACCTATGACCTTGGTGTTTCTAAGGTCATGCTGTAATATTTAAGTTACTGATTGCTGAAGTAGTGGTTTGGATCACTCCTTAATATCTGTTGTATTTAGTTTGAAGTCTTATTGCCAGCGTCTGGCCCGTCTTGCCATCCTGGGTGTGTCCCGCTTGCATTTGGACGAGATGCAGTTGGCAGGATCGAGACAGAATGACTCCTGTGAGTCCACACTAATGCGCGAGTCTGTTTTGATGGGTGGAATTTAAATGGATAGTTGAGAGAGAGAGAGGAAAATGTGTGTGTGTAATCATACTCCATTTTCATTAGCTGGAAAACCACCCCAGTAAAATGACATGAAGAATAGGCATTACGAGATGCGAAGGTGATTGTCTGTTTCGTGATGCTAGCAGCTCCTTGTTTACATGACCCATGTTTTTCAGTGTAAAGAGCTGGTGGTGGGGTCTTTCTCACACACACACACACACACACACACACACACTACTACAGGAGCTAATTACAGGCATTGTGCGAGGGCACCTGAAATAGAGTTGGTGTGCTCCTCAAATAGCCTCGCATTCGGCTCGGTGGCATCGGATGAGACGGCGGAGGAGATTTTAGGTCATACTCTTGTCAGCAGACAGTACTGAAGCATGCAAAATGTCAAATCTGATTTCAAGTCAAATTTATTTGTATAGCGCTTTTCACAATACATATTGTTTCAAAGCAGCTTTACAGAAAATCATGATGTTGATATTTGTGTCTTAAAGGGCACCTATTATGCAAAATCCACTTTTACATGGCGTTTGGACATAAATGTGTGTTGGCAGTGTGTGAACACAACCACCCTACAATAATAAAAATCCACCCACTCCTCAGTTTTTTAATGCTCTTAAACCAAGCTGTTTTGATTCTCACCGCAGTGTGGCGTCACATTTCAGAGGGCCGGGCCACGGGGGTTGATTGACAGCCCTGCATTGCTATAGTTTCCACCCTCAGCGGTTATGCTATCCTTCATTTTCTCCGCGCTCGAGCAGCTGTAATGTCAACAATGTCTCGCAAGCAATCCCAGTGCTCTGTGTTTGGATGTAAGACTGAACATAAGAGTCTTCATTTTCTCCCAACATCTGAGCTGCTGAGGGTGCTGTGGATTACTTTCATTTGTTTTTAAGGTAATGCGCCTCAAAATCTACCTTAATACATGTATCACTCCAGACTCCTTTGTGAATGTCATATCGTTGTAGTGCTTAGTTTTTCAACCATATTTGTGTGCGTACATTAAGTATTTTTTTAACTGATCAGCGCCGCACTTGTGAGATTAGTTCGCGCTGTTTCATAAGGCGAGATTCATTTGGTAGCGTAGTCGCGTGGCTCGGTCCATTGATCCGCACCGATGACAGTTCAGAGTGGCGCGAGTTCTGTAACATCGCGCTGTTTCGTCCCACTTTCAGTGCATTTGACTTCCCATATGTACGGCTGAACACCGGTTCTCTCGCTCTCAGTTATGTTGCTTCTACCAGCTGTTTATTGCTGTAGATATGCAATGCAGAGAGACATATACGTGACGCCCTCTTCTGGAGACGGGGCGGAAATATGCAGCTCATTTGCATTTAAAGCCATACACTCTAAAACAGCTCTTTGTTTAGACACCCCCCCCCCCCAAAAAAACATTTTCCAGCTGTTATAATAAATGATCTGTGGGGTATTTTGGGCTGAAACTTCACAGACACATTCTGGGGACAACCAAGGCCAATATTACATCTTGTTAAAAGGGGCATAATAGGTGCCCTTTAGTATTTTTATGCCTTATAGTCGAGTTAGGAGATAATATAGTTAAATTTTGCGAGCAAGTGGTTGAGATATGCTATATAATATATACTGTTTATCTGTCTGTGATTACACTGCATGTATGCGGATACAGTTTGACACATTTGTATACAACTTTATATAAAGTGCTGGGCGATAATATAGTTACATTTTGTGTCAAAAAATCTGGCAGTTGAGAGTTACGATGAAGTATGTATTACCTAATGTGAGTAGCTGTATGTAGGCACACTGTAAAAAATGACCGTGATTTTAACGGTAAAAAACTGTGAAAATGCTACAGTAAAAACCTGTTAAATGGTTAATGGTGAGTTCCCCTAATATATACAGTGAAAAACTGTAATAGACATTTCAGACAATTTTATGGTGAAATACCATTTTTGGAAGTGAAAAAGAATGTAATATTTACAGGGAAAAACCGTAATCCTAAACTTAAAAAAAAAAAAAAAAAAAAACTTTATCTTTCTCTCTATTTATTCCTTCCCTTGCTAACTTGTATTTATTTTAGCAGTGCCTGAGACATGGTGTTACGAGCACTTCCACTGTCTGATTGCTTCTTCAAGATGAATCGCTTTATGTATTTCCCACTTGTAAGTCGCTTTGGATAAAAGCGTCTGCAAAATGACTAAATGTAAATGTAAATGTAAACTGACGCTCCCAGAATTCCCTGCGATGCATTTCAAATTTGATGATTTTTCTTTGAAATAACTATGTTTCTTCTTAGTTTTTTCTTATCAGTTATGTTTATTAGGCTTGTATGTTACATCTGATGTTGTTAAATGAATGTTTATTGCATATTTCAGTTTAATGAGTCTCACCATGATGTTGTTTAGTGTTTGTGTGAATGACATTGCACCTTCTATATATATCTATATATATATTAGTATTGTCCTTCTCAGCTTGTGGAAAAGCTGCTTGTGGTGAGCTTTGGTTCATCATGTGACTTCCTCATCACCACCTGATTTTGATGGTTATCAGTGTAGGTACAAAACAGATTTTAGAACTTCAGTAGGTTTGTATATTAACATTACATCAGTTAAAGAAATACATTTTTTAATTGTAAATTTAAGTTAAATCCGTAAACCCTAAAAAGTTGCAACTGTATTTTTTTACGGTAAAATTCTGGCAACCACAGCTGCCAGTTTTTTATTGTAAATTTTATGGGATTTTTTTTACAGTGCAGATAAACTTTATAAAAAGGTTAGGTGATAATATAGTTACATTTTATGGCACAAAACCTGGCATTTGAGATTTGCTAAAATCTGTGACGAAATAAAATTCAAGCAGCTGAGATTTGCTATATAGTGTACGCTTTATGCAAATATACTGTATGTATCTGAATAAAGCTGGATTTATATATCCAACTTTATATAAAGAGCTAGGCGATAGTATAGTTACGTTTTATGTAACTAAAAACTCAAAAGTAAAAATTCAGGTAGTTGAGATTTGTTATATATAGCTTTATCTGAGTGTACTGTATGTATGTGGATAAAGTTGTATATTTTTTCTATCTAATTTTATATATAGACCTTATGTAGCTCTGCCCCTTTAGCGCTGCGTTCATTGTCTTCTGTCTTCCGTTTTGTTTTTCCACGGTGTGAAGGTAAGATTGTAGGAATTTATGAATGAACCGCTTGTTTTAAAATCTTCCCGTCTACTGACATTTGTTATGACATCCGCTTTGAACATGATCATTTTCATTAACTCTACAATAAGTAAATTCACTTCACCAGCTAATTACTCCTCAACAGTGACAATAAAAAGGAGAGCTACTGCAAAAACTGAAGTTGAAAGACAGAAGTCTGAAGATGACTGTGCACTTATTTCTCTGACGCATAAGGTCTATAGAGCTAGGTGATGATATTGTTACATTTTGTGACAAAATAAAAGTCAAGCATTTTAGATTTGCTATATATTATACAGTGTATTGTTTTACAGTAGTATACTGTATGTATGTGGATAAAGTTAGTTATACTATATATCCAACTTCACTTATAGAGCTGTATGATAATATAGTTTACATCGACTCAGAAAAACAGTGGACAACTGAACGTGTCTAGCGCTGTAAAGTCCTCTGGTCTTCATCTGGCTGATATAATGTAGATGTAGAGTTATGGTGATGACCCTCTTGATTTTACTCCAGCTCTAAAAGCAGGGTTTTGGCTCAAAGCCTACATCTGACAAGAGAGAGTGTATTAATTCAGTCTAAAAGAGGGATCGCAGCACTCCAGCGGAGTGGACTTGAGTTCGGTCCAGACTCACTTGTCATTCAGAGAGGGACGGAAGACGCTTCAGCAGTCGTTATCTTGTCTGTTCTGGGGTGCATTTCCCAAAAGCATCATTAGCTAACTATGGTCATTAGTTTTATTGAAATCTGTTGGTAACGACGGAACTTGAGACCATAGTTGCTTTTGGGAAACGCACTTCTGTTCTCTTCTGCTGGTTTTCCTCTTCTCTTCTTGTTCTTTTTTTTTTCTTGGATAGTCTCTGCTTGATGTTTTTTTTCTGACTTGCCTATCTTTTTTCTCAAATTTTATCTACTTGTCTCATCTCACGTTGCCTCACCTCTTCTTTTCTTGTCTCTTTTCAGTTCATCTCACCTCAACTATTGTTTGCTTATTTCTTCTTCCTCACAATTCATTTTCTCGTCTTATCTCATCACAGCTCTTTGTTTCTCAGTCTGTCTCAGCATGACTTTTTTTAATTAGTTTCTTCTGATGTACCGCTCACTTTGTCTCTTTTTTCCTCGTATTTGTCTCATCTCGTGTTGCCTCGCCTTACCTCTCGTCTTTTTGTCTCTTCTCATTTCATCTAGCCTCAGTTGTTGTTTGCTTGTTTCTTCTCTGCCTCATATTCTTGTCTTGTCTCCTCTTCTGCTGTTTTTTTCTCTTCCTGTTCTTTTTGTTTCTCAGTCTGTCTCAGCTTGAGTTTTTTTTACTTCTTTCTTTTGACTTACCTCTCGTTTTGTCTCATTTCTTTTCCTCTTTAGTTGTCTCATCTCATGTTGCCTCACCTTACCTCTCGTCTTCTTCTCGTCTCTTCTCATTTTGTCTCACTTCAACTATTCTTTGCTTGTTTCTTCTCTGCCTCATGTTCTTGTCTTGTCTTGTATCGTATTGTTTTGTCTCCTCTCCTCTCCTGCTGTTTTTTTCTCTTCTCATTCCTTTTGTTTCTCGGTTGGTCTTAGCTTGACTTTTTTAAAAACGTTTTTTCTGCCGTACCTCTCATTCTGTCTCATTTCATCTCTTTTTGATACTTCTCTCATTCTTTACATCTCTGCTGTTCTGTTCTGTTCTCTTTTCTTGTCTGAACTCTTCTCAATCTGACTCATTTTTTCAGGTTTTTTTTGTTGTTGCTTGTTTCACCTTTAATTTTCATGTTTTGTCTCATCTCTCATTTTAACATTACCTCATCTCACATCACGTTGCCTCATCTCACCTCTCGTTTCCTTGTCTTTTCGACTCATTTTTTCTCTCTTGTCTGTTCTCTTCTTGACTTGTCTCTTCTTTTCTCCTCCCTTTTCTTGCTTTTCATTTCTTCTCTTCACGGTTGGTCTCAGCTTGACTGTTTTTTTTGCTCATTCTCTACTGCACCTCTCATCTTTTCTCTCGTCTCTCATGTTCATGTTGCTTCATTTCACCTTGTTTTTTGTCTTCCTTTATCCTTGTCTTATCCCACCACTCATTTTCTCTTCCCGTTCTTCTCTCAGGACTGTCTCCGGACAATTTGAAGTTTTTGAAGCAGGATTAATATGTCAAAATGTGCATGACAGAATGACGGAGAGAAGAACCCCTGGAGTGATTCTTCCGTCAAGGTCGTGTAGAGGAGAGCGGGCGAATGTGTGTCTGAGCGAGAGCAGACAGTCAGGTTGAGCAGCTTTGTAAACTCAGAGGTGAGAGCAGGTTTACTGATGATGAGAAGAGCACAGGGAGTAACTGAGACATGAAAGGCTTTCGTCATACAGCTACATGATGCTGTATACGTGCCTGTGAGTGTGAACGCACACGACGTGTGCTTTAATGCATGCAATGTGTTATGCAACCATCCCTTGGTTCAATACGAGCAGCATAAGAAGCTCTGTTCTCCTCTCTTTCTCTTGCTTCTTTTTTCCTTACACATCCATTCTCCTTCTTTCCCTTAATCTGATCTCATCTTGTATCATATCAGGGCTGCATGATTTATGGAACAAATTGAAATGGAAATTTTTCTGATAAAAATTGCAGTTGTGTTTGTAAAATGGATTTTTTTTTAAAGATATATTTTTTGAGTTTATTGCCTTTTATTAGCACAAGATAGTAATTTAGACAGGAAGAGAAGTGGGAGAGAGAGAGAGAGAGAGGGGGTCCAGGAGCCGATACTCGAACTCGGGTTGCCTGAAGCACAACGGCGCTGCCCACGAGGCTATTGGTGCCGACAAATGCATTTTTTTGCTGTGCTTGTTTGTAGGGGTTCAAAATGTGGCCAAAAATCTTCGTTATTACACATAAATTTGACTTTATAATTATAATAATAAAAATAGTAATAACAACAACAACAATATAAAAATAATAATTATAATAATAATAATAAAAATGTAGTATTAAAGAAAAATATACAGTACTTTAATATACAGTACTTTAAAAAATATACAGTACTTTACAGTTGTACTTACAGTACAACTGTAAAATTACACTACTAATATTTATGGAGTCGTAATTTTTTTCATGTTCAAATGTGAAACCGTTAAAGTGGTTTTTCACCCAAAAATGAAAATTCTGTCATTAATTACTCACCGTCATGTCGTTCCAAACCTCTAAGACCTTTATTCATCTTCGGAACACAAATTAAGATATTTTTGATGAAATCCGAGAGCTCTCTGACTCTCCATAGACAGCAACACAACTGAAATGTTCCCAGGCACAAAAACATAGCAAGGACAACGGTAAAATAGTCCATGTGACATCAGGGGTTCAACCGTAATTTTACGACGCTACGAGAATACTTTTTGTGTGCAAAGTAGGGGTGTGCGATATATATCGTCTGCGATAATATCGTAATTGTTGTTTTAACGATGTGCGATTTGACATTGAGTATTTTGCAAAAAACATTCGAAACACACCTACAGAGTGCACGCATACATTACGTGAAGTCTAGAGACTAGTGCGAGTGCGCATTTAGAGTGTGTTCTTTCACGGCATGATTCAGTCTAATAGAATGATCAGAAATTCAAGACATGGGGCAGAAAATGTATATATTTATACCACTTACAGTTAATCAATTTCAAATGAAGAGTGCCATTTTTGTCTCCAAAAATTACCATGATTACAAATGTGATATTGATTTTTTTTTTCAATTCAACAGTTCAATAAACATGAAGTTAAGTAAGAGACTTACCTTTTAGACACCGTATTTCCTGTTTATGTGGTATTTTGACAACAAAAAATAATTCCAAACACAGTCACAGCACTGTTTTGAGTCTCTGAGCAACATGACAGTGTTTCGTTCCTGAATGAATAAACCGTTTAAATGATTTGGTTCAATCGCAATGACTCACTTATTAACGGTAACTTGCTGCCACCTGCTGGCAGTTTTAATTTCACATTTAAAGTATCTTTTTATTATTTACATTATTTCAAATATCAGTATTCAGCATTTTATGTTTAATATGTCAAAACATTATTTGTGCATTTGTAATCGCAGGTTAAAAGCAATCATGTCCTGCATTAAACAGTGTGTAAATACATCTAAATGCCACTTCAGATGCAGCTTCTGTGTTTCTGTAGCATTGCAAAGATGAATTTTGTTGATACTGGTCTCATAATTCACTGATTAAATGTAAGAATTTGACTCAAAAGATAATGGACACTTTTAGAAAAAAAATGGCTTTATAAAGGTAAAAATCCCCATAAAATGTAAAAATCAGTTTAAACTTATTGGAAAATATTAATTTCTATCAGTGTGAACTGACCATCACACAGAATATGAAGAAAATCATAAACTTTAGGAGTTAGCTGTCCACGGCAGTCCTTAAGATATCGGCACAATAACACACTCAGCAAAATATTATCTAATTATCGTTATCGATAAATTCCCAGAAAATATCAAGATATTATTTTTTGTCAATATCGCACACCCCTAGTGCAAAGAAAACAAAAATACATATGCACGCTTCCTCTGCGTGTAAACAATGCATTCAACGTAAGCAGCAGCACTCACATGCGTTGTTTACACGCAGAGGAAACGAATGTATGCAGTTTTGTTTTCTTTGCGCACAAAAAGTAAGTTTGTCTTTTTTGACAGCAGCTTGTTTAGGCAAGGCAAGGCAAGTTTATTTATATAGCACATTTCATACACTGTGGTAATTCAAAGTGCTTTACATAAAAGGAAGTAAAAAAGTTATTAAAAAAATAAATAAAAAAATATATATTTTTTAATAAGTTTATAAGTGCTTATTACAAGTTTGGGAAATGCGTTCCCAATTGCATGTTATAAGCGACCCAAACTTAGAGCAGATGTAGAGATGAGTTTGTGTGGAACAGCATTTATTGTGAACCGATTCGCTCTGAGACTCTGAAAACACAGGATCATGAGCTGCTCACGTAAATGAACACAGTGCCGCGATTCACTCTGAAACACACAGCGCATATATTTATTCATTTAAGTTGCAGGCTTTGCTATTTGATAATGGCACTAAGCCTGTTACAGAGATGGCTCCCGTACCGCCTCCTTCGCACCACCAGAGGGAGCCATCTCCTGAATATTAACCCGTTTCCCATTCGGACTCCATTTCCCATCATTCCTCATACCTGGGACTGATTGATCATTCGCAGCTGCACCTCATTTACACACACACATATAAGCCACACACATACACA
>JAFVLL020028024.1:0-19763 GCA_021397915.2 Tor tambroides
CTGTTCGTTTTCTCACACAAACCGCTCGTTTCGTGTCTTAGGTCATCAATGTGTAGTTACGATGGGGAATTGTTTAATTTGGATTTCTCTGTGCACGTTCTTTTTCCCTCTTATAGAGACAGTGACCTATACCTGCCATTATATGACTGACAGACTAGAACGGTTTGACCTAAAAATATCAAAATTGGATCTACTGAAGAAAAAAAGACACCTACATCTTGGATGCCCTTGGGGTAAGCTGATAGATACCAAATTTTAATTTCAAAGTGAACTATCCCTTTAAGAACACCTAAGAATTAGCATGTAAGCTAATGCACAAGCAAAAAGAAAGCACATTTTTTAGAAATGCCAAAAAACAGTTAGAAAAAACCCCTGTCAAATTCACATTACACTTAAAAAAATGTTGCTCCAGTAAGACTTTTTGCAACCACTTCTGCTTGTGAAAATAAATGTGCAAACTGCAGCTAGTTACAGTAAAACAGTGAACCAATTCTTCAAAATAAAGTGACTTTAATGAAATCCCCTACATCTCTCTTCAGGTTGCTCTTATTTTGCTCCCTCTTTCTCTCTCTCTCTCTCTCTCACACACACACACACAGTAAATGTCCAGTTAGTCTCCATTGTTACCTAAGGCCCATCCCACAGGTGTGCCATCATGTCACTGCAGGAAGAGTCAGTCTTACATAACCGGACTTCTGGTTCCTCTATCAAAGGACTCATCTGCTGCTCATGTGCTCATGAGGCTTGGATGATTACACTCACAGCTCACTCATGTGAGTGCCAATAAGGGACATTCAACTGAAAGCAAGCAGAAAATGAACAAACGCACCATCTCTTTCTGCTTTTTGCAGCCTCTCTTGGATTTGAAACTTGTAAAAACTTCAAAGCATGCAGACAGGTGCAAACAAGCTCAGACTGATGACATGACGAGACACGACAGAGGAAGTCAAAGACACCTGCATGTGAAGAGCACGCAGATGTAAACAAATGTAAATAATAGCTCACAGCTATTACAGCCTCTTGTACCACAAGGTTTGCATTTTTAACACGCAAACTTTTGAACCTGCGTTGCCCCCCGTTTAGCTGTTTTTGAACAGAACACATCTGATTTGAGTTAGGCGAACCTAAAACCCAACAATTACATAGTTCTCCCGAAGGAGGATTAGTCGATTAGTCATTCTATCATGTTAATTTTGAAAACATATAGTTTTGCACATTCTTATTCCGTAAACACTAGCATTTTGTGCTTTTATAACAGAGTGGTTAAAACAGCCATCTAAAGTTTCAGCATTTTGTGTTTCCCAAAAGACCAATTATAATTCAAGTAAAAGCTTTCAGCAGCAAAAACAGTAATGATTTTGTTTTCCCACCCTCTCTCTGACCACTAGAAATAAACAGGCTGGTTTTGCTACTGCTCCTGAATGATAACATGTAAAGGATATCTTGGATGACCTCTTTGCAATAATAAGAAATACATTTCTGAATAATAAATACATGTTGATATGCTAACATTAGCAGACCCTAAAGGGACAATGTGATGGAGAAACGTTTGCTTGCACAACTTTCGTGTTCTTTGATATTAATGAAAAGTATCTCAGAAGAATAGAAAACTTTTGTGAGCACAAGCTAGGTATCTTGGAGGAACACAACATTTCTCTGATCAAATGCGGAAAGAACGTAAAACTTTTAGCAGCAAATGTAAAGTATCTCAGAGGAACGTACAACTTTTGTGAGCAAACACAATGTATCTCGGAGGAACAGAAAACTTCGCAAGTGTAAGCGAAGTATCTCGTAGGAATGAAAAATATCTGTGAGCAAACGCAAATTTTCAAAGGGAAAAACAAAAGTTTTGCGTACAAACGCAGGATCTCAGGGCAATGCAAAAGTTTTGAGAACAATCACAAAGTATCTAGTATTTTGCAAGCAAACATAAATTTTCTTATTTCTGGCAGAATGCCACGTTTTCAGAGAGAACACATAAGCACTATAAATATAACCTTTCCTCCTATCTCATATTTTTTCCATCAACATGTCCTAACATGAGGCTCCGTAGCAAACAAAAATAATGCTCATGATTACCATTAAGAGTTTGAGCTGAGGCTTTAACTTGCAATGAATCATCTAAGTGACATAGCAGGGAGTTCTAAAAGTTTAACAGTGGAAGAATCCTGCTTTCCCCTTTAATAAATGCAAAAGGACGCTCACACTCATCATGCACATCTGTGTAAAATCTGTAACAGAGAGGCAGCAGACGCATTCCTCATCTGGATCGGGGAGAACAGGAATTATGGAGGGAATCAAGTTGGAGAGAGGAATAAAAATATAAGTCATACAGGACATACAGTCACATGCACATGTAAGCACACATGCATCCACAAAAGCACATGCATACACCTTCAGTGGGAGCATATGGGATGAGAACAATGTAACATGAATTTAAAGGAAAAATAAACAACATGACCTACTTTACTGTGGTCATGCAGGCTCCTGAAAAGAACAATGGATGTGACGTGGATGTGTGGCGATCACTTGCAATGTGAGCTCACTACTAGGGCCTATAATGAGCACAGTAGATGGACATATGGAGAAGATGCTCACACACTCTCCATATATAAGAAGTTTTCAGATTTGTGTGTTTGCACTGAACATAAATATGCAGAACAACGTAACACTAGCACAACCTAGAAGCTATTGTTTACTGTACAGGAGGAGCTGGAATATGGACCAATGAGATTTCGCAGTGGGTGGAGTTACTTATGATACACTGACTTGTCTGAACTGGTTAGGACAAAAACTTGGAAATACATGGAAAAGATGGAACTTTTATCACTTGTCTGTTTATCGAGTCACACCTGGTTAGGACTTGGCTTGAGATTTAATGAGGTGAAAAGCATTTTACAGGCTCTAGACATGTCCGGTTTTGTGTGAAGTTTTCTGGCCACAGGTCGATGAGGCCCCTTCCCACATACCTGCTTTATCAGCTTTGGCTGGGGACTGACGCCACTGAAACTTTAGCACAACATCCAAAAACAGTGAGTTTTGTGGCATCATGTGGGATACGGACACGTGCTGCACCTTAAAACGTGACCAACTCAAGATTATCAGCCCTAATGAATTATTCATGGTTCTCTCCATCATGTTGAAAAACTCAAAGAGAAAGCGATGTGAAGCACTGGAGTGGCTGATATCTATATTTCATCACTCTGCAGAGCTCATTAGCTTAGTGGAGCATCTAGTAGCAAACACACAGCCAGGATGATTAAAGGGAAAAATTTCAAGCAAAAATTGTTTACTGTAATGTCTTCTTGTGGTTAGATTATTCCTTAAAAAGAGATTTATTGGAAAAAGAACAAAGTATATTTTAATATCTTTCAAAAGTTCGCTGTTAGTAAGATGTTGTCCCTGACTTATCAAATCTGCATTTATTTGATCAAAAATACAACAAAAGTATAATTTAGAATAACAGTTTTTTTTTAATTATAACATTCTTTAAAATGTAATTTATTCCTGATTGCAAAGCTGAGTTTTTAGCAGCCATATCATCAGCCATCAGCTTCCTAAAAAAATCATTCTAATACGGTGATTTGGTGTTCAAGAAAAAAATTCTTATTATCAATGTTAAAAAGTTGTGCTGCTTGATATTTTGAAACCATGTGCAAACCATACTTTTTTTTCTTTTTTTTTCAAAATTCAACTTTAAACTTGAAATAGAAATCTTTTGATAAACTTAATGTGTCCTTGCTGAATAAAAGTATTATGTTACTGACCCCTAACTTTTTAATGTTACATATGTGTAAATATATAAAATAAATGTCTTTTATAAAGAGCCTTTTGCCAGCTATTCATAATTCTTTACATTTTCTACATGCCCTCATAGAGTATACACCTCTAATTGTGCGTAAGGGTGAGGTATGACGTTGTCTTGGCGTAAACACAATAACAGCATTCCAGAGGTTCCAGTGAGAGCATCAATCTTCTCCCATGGTAAAGACTATGCTAAGATCATCCCTCGCAAACACTATGACTCTTCGCCTCTCTCCACAAACACTCTGCTGGGCCAGAAGGGCACTGCTGTTATTGCTTGCGTCTTAAACACAAAGACTATGACAAATGGAAAAAAAAAAATGATTTGATGTGGAGCATACTCAGTGTTTAGCCTCATCCAATCAGTTGACAGCAGTGGAATTAGCATTTTAAACTAAGTGTTTGTTCTGTATTCTCCTTGACATCTTTACATCTTTGTCCAAACAGTGATGAATGCTCTTTAAATTCATCTGAATAATGTGTATTATTGATTGCGCCCTTTCTGCAGTCTCAACTGTAGCCTAAACTCCAAACCAAGAGTTAATCTGAGCCCATCTGTTTAGACCGACAGTTAATCCAGGACTGGTGTTAAAGCCCATTCTCCTGTAGATCCACACAAACATCTGGAGCAGAAACATGTTGTATTAATGTGTGCATGTACAACAAAGAACACTACAGATATGCTTATGCTTGTCAGACGCTACAGAAGGTAATGTGATCAGGATACATATATATAGTAAGGCATTAACTGGGTTGAAGATTCTGATGCTGCTACTACAGTTTCAGTACAGATTGATTTTGATTTTTACGTCAGACGGGATGGCAACAGCACTTGACCCACAAACTGTTATTTTACTCAGAAGCTTTAGCTTTAACCTTTAGTTAAAATATTTCACAAAATAAATAAGCAGCATTGTGGAGGGTGGGAACTGCATTCAGCAATCAAAGACATTACTCCTCAACAGAGTTAGATTTCTCAGAAGAACCCTGATTTACCTGAAAAATAGTAGGTAATTTTCTCTATAATACCAAATTTGTGTGAGAAAAACAGGCCTTTTTCAATTAGGATGGGATTAAAATCACAAACCATGCTCATGAAACCTAACCTCCTCTGGGAAAACTAGTCCCATGTGCACTACCATTCAGATGTTTGGGGTTGATGATATGTTTTTTATTTGTTTGAAAGAAGTCACATGATCCTTCAGAAATCATTCTAATATGCTGATTTGGTGCTCAAGAAACATTTCTTATTATTAGTACAGTTGAAAAAAGTTGTGCTGCTTCATATTTTCAAGGAAACTGTGATACACAAAGATACATTTTTAAGGAATAGAAAGTTCAAAAGAACAGCATTTATTTTAAATACAAATCTTTTGTAAGAAATGCATGGATTTTATGTCACTTTAAATCAATTTAATGTATCCTAATGTGTCCTGATGCTAAACTTTTAAATAAAAAAGGGAATAAGCGATTCCTCTCTCTTTCACACACACACACACACACACAAGATTAAACTAATCTACTGATTCAGTCACACAGAGAGATCTGCTTTTTTACTGAATTATGTAATGATCTCTCATGCGCTGAGATTAGGTTGTACCTGTGGTAGGGGATGGGGGCCAAGAGGAGAAGGGTGGTTTTGTAATGCAATCCAGCTCTCAGAGAGATTCCTGTGATGTTGACATCTCACAGGTTCAGGCAGTGACACACAGCTACCAGAAACTTCTCTCTCAATGCTGCCATTCAACACCGTTTGAGGTTTAGGGGGGACAACCAAAAACAAATGTACTCTTTCTAGAAGCCCAGTGATCTTAAACAAGTTCTAACTAACGCCTAAGCGTTCAACTATTCAAAACGGAGGATTAATCGACCTGCCTGAGGATGCAAAGACTGTATCATAAATAAAATTGATTGACCTGCCATGAAAGCACAAATGTAGGTAGGTGGAACTCAAATCCATCCTGAGTTTGATAAATAATCCATTCACATTGAGGTGAAAAGGAAGCAGTTCATGGACATCTTAGAGACATCTTAATTCAATTAAACAGTATGCTTTGTCTATGATCACACACATACAAAAAACACACAAAGTATGTTCCTAATTCCTCATGTACCATGTGGGATTTATTTCTTTTACTCATTGCATTTTGGGACAGAAACAACGTGACACCTCCTTAGAACCTGGCTAAAATGATTTCTGAACTGCAGAAATAGCTATAAAACCCTGACTGACACACTGAACACTGGATTATAGAGTTCAGTGTGACTCTTTTCCTCTCTGATAAGGTGTGCAAATAACAACTGGGGGGCCTTTTGATATTATCAGTGTTAGCTGTTGCGTAATATACAAAGAAAGGCCTGGAGACCAGTCCTACATGATTTACACACGTGACCAACCTTGCAGTGTGGTTCACTCTTCGTATCTCTAGAACAGAGGCACAGATTGGGCTTTGAGGTCAGAGTCTCTGTAAGTGGACCCTGTGGACTGCATTTGCCAACAAACCTCACTTTAATTGATTACTGATTGAAAGCATTCAGAAGGTCAGAATTACTGGAATGGTTGGTGTGGAGGAGGTCGGGTCCCGTAGAGACACAAACTGCCTTTAAAGATCATTAAACACTCTCAATCAGTAGTCAGAACATTGTTCTCTCAACTGTGAGCTGAAATCTGGAGGTCAAAATGGAGAACTGCTTTCAGAGGCTCCAGGCTCTCTGTAACTTTACAGTCATCTCTCATTCCACTGGAATGGATCAGAACACATGGGACAGGCCAGACCCTAAGAGAAGAGCCAGAAACACACACAGACCGATGCAGATGAGAAAAATCAAGCTCAGTCTTTATGAGAGTGACATACTGCCAATAACTATTGCACGGAGAGCCAAACGATATGAAATGCTGCTGCTGTGGGAGATCCGGTTGCATGAAAACAAACAAACTTAAGATCAACTGAAAACAATGAAGTTATCAAAACTGATATCTTATAAGCGATATCTTTGAAACTCTTTGAAATCAACTCCAAATCTTTATAGCGAGACCAGCATACAGTGTCTCCTGATGTTAGTCACATTTTACTGCTATCACTCTATACAGGCCTATTTTCCCTTCACGTCTTTCTTTCTTGCTCCCTCACGTGTTTGTGGTTGGAGGAGCTGTACAGACTGACTCAAGCTCTCTCAGCTGACTTATAGAGGGAGAGACCCAAAAAGAAAACAAGCAAGAAAATGAAGGGGTGTAGAGAAGAACGCTGCTGTGGGATTGACAGATACAAACTATTTTGTACTTTAAGCCACTGGTTGATTATTCCCAGCTTCTCTTAATAGTTCTGGGAAATTGTGGTGGAGCTCTCTGTAGGTTAGAGGGCATTGTTGCTGTTACTGACCCAGAGATGAAATCCAAGCATTCTTCTGCTGCTTGTCAATGTAAGCCTGTTTAGAGTGTAGACTTATGTCAAATGGTAGATCATTTGTGAATTAATATAATGTATAGTATAGGATTAAATATAGATCTAAATGGGTTTAAGTGAAAACTGCCAGTTGTGTTTTCCTCACTCAGCTGCTCTTCCTTTCTATGTCAGGCATTCCTCATAAAACAGGCAAGACTGAACTTACCAATACTCTAAAAATAATGTTCTCCATGTAGCCAATGGGCTAAATGCTTTAGTGATTACAGTAATTTAGAAATGTGTGTGTTATATGAGGAATGCTAAACAGCATAACAATGTCTCTAAATTGTGTGCGAGGATGCTTAACATTTATGCATGAAATTAAAGATTTGTTACATATATAATAATATGTTACCAAGGTGTTGATGAGGTGACCCCTCTCCCTCGCAAACAACATCAAAATCAAGCTTCTCGTTTGAGAAGCTGTTTCACTATACGTCACAATGGGAAATTTTATATATATATACTGTATGTTGCACTATATATGTGACTTAATAGCACACATGTACAGGTCTACACATGTACACACAAATACATGCTAGTATGTATCTTTTATCCGACAAAGGAACTGAGGAGAGGGCTGGGATAGTAACCCAATGGTAAAGACGAAGAGCAGCAACCAATTTTATGCCTTAAAAAGAATTTGACCTTTGATCTAGCAAGCTCTCCAAGCTTGTCTATGAATGAGGGTCCAAATTCTGGGATTTACTGCTCCGAGATCGCAATCAGAGCGCAGGCGGTGTGTAGAAAATGCATCTTAAGTGGACAGGAACAGATTGGAGAGAGAGCAGAACATAAAGCACAATGATTAGCGTCTTAACGTGCAGAGGCACAACCACAAAAACATTGTTGAGGAGAGAAAAAAAGACAAGTCAAAACAGTCTAAAATTTGCATAAAGAACAAAATGGAAGGGCAGCAGGGTGCAAAGTCACCAAGTAATTTCTTCTCTTGATTGTTTAAATGGGCACTTCAAGCCAACAGAAACAGTAATAATAAAGTACTGCTGGAACATTACAGCCAGCTTAATGTCAGTCATTATTCACCCGAGGAGTTTTCTTTCTTTCTGTGGTAGGTTGTCTCAGAACAAAGGCTTTGATTTAAGCTTGGTGTATGTAATGAAGTATCCAGACGCAAGAGCTGAGCTTTGATGGTGCAAGCGTACCAAAACATGTGCTCATTTAATATAACCCAAATCTATCAGACAGTATTAGTCCCACACTGTACCGCAACAAAATAGCCATGAATACACTGATATAAAGAATCTGACACGTGAATGAGTAAAGAATGTTCTAGAATCACTAGAATGGTAACAATATCATGTTTCATCCTGTTTGGGACTGTACGTATTGTATGAGTTTTGCCCTAAGCTTACAAAAAACAAAACAGTTGGTTGGTGTGGCTGTATTTTCATAATAGCAGGCTATACAGTATCAAGGCTTGTAATTTAAATACGGTTACTTTGTAACAGGTGTGGACATACCCCAGAGATAATGTCTGTTGCTTGTGCTGATAATGCGGCTTAGTCTACACCATTTTTAGAGGGTTTTAAACAGGCTGACTGAAGATTTGAGGTAGAGGAGATGTGTTTATTAAAGCTGTCAAGACACACTGTCGTCTGCACCGCAGTGTTTGCATATAGCGGTGTGAGGAAAGGAGGAACGCATGAAGGGGAGGGAGGTCAATTAAATGGACATTCCCAACTATGTTGTCTGTGAAACCCTGCAACACATCCGGCAGCTGAACTTTGACCCCTGGAAACCTGTGACTACGCAAAACCAGGGAGCATAAGACACAGCTGTGAAAGAGCTGCAAGAACGTAACTCTCACACATACACTTGAACAGATTTGTAAAATACTGCAACAGTACAACATGAGAAATAAGGCCTGTCACAAAAACCTAAAAAACTAATCTAAATCTATTTCTTGTGACAGAAGGAAAAGGGCCAGTCATGTTTTGAGAAGTAAAGCCTGTCTTCATTCCCTCTTGTCCCTCCACCCTTCTGTTCCCCCAGGACTTCATTTAACCTACTTCTGTGTGAAACTCACTTCCAGATGGAGCTCACTTTTTATCCGTCTTCCACTTTCTTCCATATTTTCCCACAATATGCCCACAGACTCTTGAATTCATGGGAAAACGAGAGATGGTTCTTAACTTATGTTTCGGTGCACCACTGAGAGCCACAGAAACTCCTTTCTGCCCACTGTCACGACTCTATGAGAGCATGATTTATATACAGTATTTAATATATCTGCATTACAGACACTTAACTGTCTCTGTGACATTTTTAACCTAGTATTCAATCATTGAATGGTATTTTTTTGTTTATTATTTTCTTTTTATAGTGCATATTTTATTGAATGACTATATTAAATAAGACCATTCGAAAGCCACTAAGTAGCCTATCTTTTTAAGAAGTGACTTCATTTATTCAGCAAAGATGCAATAAACTGACCAAAATTGACAGCAAAATACCTTTAATGCTACAAAAGATTTCTATTTCAACTTTCTATTTATCACAGAACTGTTTTTCAAAGGATTCCTGAAAGATCATGTGATGCTGAAGACTGGAGTGATGGCTGCTGAAAATTCAGCTTTGCCATTACAGGAATAAATTCCATTTTAAATACATTAAAATACAAAAAGTTATTATTTCATAAATTATTTCACAATATCACTGATTTGATGCAGCCAGTGTGAGAATATTAGGCTTCAAAAATCTAACCGGCCCCAAACATTTGAAAAGCAGTGTATACATGTTTCATACTGACGTTTACATTAATGCGTTTGGCTGATGTTTTTACCCAAAGTGTACCTCGCATTGCACATACACATTTTATCAGGTTCATGCATCCTCTGGAAATCAAACTCATGCTGTTGCTAGCTTTGTGCTCTGCTCTTTGAGCTACAGGATTGATAAAGTGTTGCTACTGTAATGGAAATTTACCTGTGGTGCTAATACAATCATTTTCTTATCTTATCTTAAAAACATGAAAACAGAAGTGGAATTTTTCCTCTTAGAGATTGTAAGGATTACTGATATGGTAAGAGGGATCTCACTTTGCTTTTACAGTACAGTGCACTTATTCACCTGGTATTCTTTCATTTTCAAAATAAGCATATTTTTGATAGTTATCAGTGTATTGTTGTGCATGTAAACACACATTGCAAATTGAAGGGAATTTTTTTTTTTTTTTTTGCGAGATTTATCATCTGCCAAAAGAAAACCGTAAGTCAAATTGCTTAGAAAAATCATAAGTCCAAGTTATAGCACATCTCTCCTCAACAAAATGTACAATTTTAGGGTATAATTTAAGTTAGAAGCAGATGAGATTAGGGATGAGTCATGTGCCAAAGTCTGGATATATAACAGCAAGCACCACTAATAATTGACTAACGGATGTCTGTAAAATAGTAGCTAATATCAAAAAAAAGGGCAGATGGTGCAAAGTCCAGTTGTTTACAGTAAATGCAAGACTCCCCAACTGTTTACCTACATCTGTTTGGTTCACAGCAATCTGTCTCACAAAGTGTTTACAGGAGGTGGTTTAGGAGCCTCAGTCTGTCCCCGCTGAGAGCAGGTGCACCGCTGAGACTCAGCTGCTAATCTCATTGAGCAGTTGTAGCCCAATAACACGGGCTGAGACCCTTGTCCTTCTGCCTACTTGTGCTATCAACCTTGTGGTGTGCACAGTCACCAGAAGAATTGAACTCTTGAACTCTGAGACAGCCAGATACTGATCTTATGGGCCATTTTATGTCCATGTAAAAAAGAAAATACGACAAACAGGTGAGGAAAAAACAAATCACAATTTGTGATTGTAATAAACCCAGGGAGCGCTGATAAAGTGCTGTTTTTGTGGTGCATTGTGGGAGAGAGATAAGTACCTCATATTAACATTATGCCCTGCGCATGAATGGACTGCATCTGGAGTTTCAGATAAGACATATAATATATGACATGAATACAATACTGACATTAATGTGTGTATGAGAACGCCAGAAAAGCTATACACAGCCTATATCCTATATCCTCTGTTTATTACTGCTCTAGTTTTAGTTTAACCATAAAAGCATTTGCCACCTTTCATCTTAACTTACATGCTCATTAAAGGTGAGCATCATTGTGGAAGTGTGTTTGTGCGAGTGTTTTGTATACTTTAAGTGCCACAATTTCAATGGTTTCGTTTGAGACCCTGTTGCTAAGATACGGAACACAAACAGCCACAGCCGTGAATGCACATGAATGGGCTCTTGACAATGAAAAAGAGACTGATTTATTTTCATAATCTCACATTGTCCTTTAGCATAACCTGTGTGTCTGTTCCGGGGTGTAACTCTTCCCGTGGAATTTCAAGAATGAGGTTCTGCTCGATTTGTCAAAGCCGGTCCCAATAATACACAGTGAGCAGAGAGAAACTCGATCCTCTTTCTTCTTTCAGCTTTCTCTTTGTTCATTTAAAAGCATCAATCAGCACCAAAAGATTAAATATAAAACAAAAGCGCCTTTATAATGTAGTGGTCAATGATATTTATTTTTTCAGTGGATGCTGCCAACATCTATACATTAATGTCAATGTCTATATATAATAACCAGTATATACTACCATTCTAAACTTTTGTCATATGAAACTTCAAAAATGATTTGCTGCACAAGAAACATACAATCATATTTTATTTATCAACGTTGAAAACAGTTGTGCTGCTTAACATTTCCTCTCAGGATTATTCAAAAGAATATAATGTACTTACTACTACTAACATTTTATAGAGAGAGAGTTTTATTGGACAGAATTTGTATCATTTCCTTTATGGATAATGAATATAGCATATTTTATTTTATTACATTTTGAGTACATATTTTGCTCAGCACTTAATTTCAGAATTTGAGCAATATTATCTATAATATTTCTTTAAAATAATAATTCTATTATCCACTAAGGAAATTAGACAAGTTCCATTAATTTGTCAGACAGGTGTGGTTATTACTGGCCAATGCCAATAATCCCAAAACTCCATGACTGAATGGCCTGTTGCGAACTTCCCCATTCTCAAAGAATTAGAATGAATATTAAAACTGTAAACAGTTATAATTATAGTTTTTATCTATGGTGTGAACAGGCCTCAGTGCTCGTGCAGAAATAAACCTGTGTGAATCAAAAGCACATGGCTGCTGAGTATTTATCATCTGTGGAAGGCAGAGGAACAGAACAGGAAGGAAGAGAGATGAGCATCCCTTTAATGATTACAATTACAGAGCAATTTCATCAAAAACTGACATCAATGGAGAGACTAGGGCACACACACACACTCATACAACTGTTTCCTTAGCAACTGCTGCTTCTGTATAACCTCTTCCACAGTAATGATACACCTTAGGAAAATCTGCAACAAGAATGATATATAACTCATACTACACTCTTTCAGCTACATCCTTTAGGGGTTTGGGTGCTAACCACAAACAGGAAGCACCAAAAAAATAACGATGGCCAGCCAGCGGCGGTGATAACGGTTTACATAAGGTTATGTATTTCACATATCATAACTGTGAATGTCTGAATGGGACCTATAGCTGCATGCGCTCACCTCTGCGCATGCCAACCGTTAAAAAGCAGCCCTATCAGCACTTCAAGCTCCACTGCCCTCCGACAGCAAGCCTGGACAGCCCCTGGAAACTAATGACTTCTGTCCACATCTGCATTAACCGCCTCAGAGAAAGTTTTATCATCACGTTGATCCGATTTCTCCCATACCTTATGCAAAAATCAAGTGTGGAAAAGCTACGGAACGAGTCTGAGATTAGCTTAAGGATGCAAGATCTTAATGATATGACGCTCTAAAGATTCTAGTAATAATATGGGGCATTCCTGGTCTGTCATGACTCTGAGCGCTTACTCTTGTCAATCAAGCACTGCATGAACTCAATCTACACTGATAAAGAGGACAGAAAGATGAAGAAACGTGAGAGAAAGAGAGAAAAGAATGAGTGAGGGGAGGAGGGCAGAGGGAAACAGGACCATGGATTAGTCAGACAAGCGGCTCTCTGTTTGGACTATCACTGAAGTCTCTGTCCAGTTTTTCGCTTTCTCTCTCTCACCCTCTTTTTCCCCTTCATGCATTACTCCTCTATCAATCTTGCATTCCATTTCTAGTTCCTATCTGTCTCTTGTCTTGTTTTTTCACTTTCTATCCCTTGAAATTACCACATACTCTGTTCCTACTATCTATGCAATCGAATCTCTCTATCGGCCCATCGGAGGAATGGTGGTGTTGGGACATTCATGACATAACCCTCTTCTACCTCCTCATGTCAGATACACAAGGCATTGTGCAGAATGAATGCGGAGGTCATCTCAGTGCACCAGAACGAGGGCACTCTCTGTGCCTGGCACTGCTAGCAAGTCAATGCGCCCACACAATACACCACCCCCAGTCATATGCCACTAAAAACAACTTCACAACACAAGACAACTTCAAATAGACTGACACATTACTGTTTTTTGTGCTCTCTCTCTGGAGGAAATATTATTAGTTTTTCATGTTCAGCTATGTTGAAATCAACTAGATGGATTATCTGATCCAAACCACTAATCAACTAAACACTGTCATTTGGTGCCATTTTATTATTTAAAAAAAAATTATATATATATATATATATATATATATATATATATTTAAAAATATATATTTTATTTTTTAATATCTCATTTTATTTTATTTTATATAAATAAAGGCAGAATTTGTTTTGATCAAAAATCTAGTTAAAAAAAACTGTAATATTGTAAAATATGGTTACACTTTAAAATAACTTTTCCATTTTAATCCATTTTAAAATGTAATGTATTCCTGTGATGGCAAAGCTGAATTTTCAGCAGCCATTATTTAAGTTTTCCAGTGTCACATCATCCTTTAGAAACCATTGTAATATGCTGATTTGCTGCATTTCTTTTTATTATCAATTTTGAAAACAGTATTTTTGTAGAAACTGTGATGCATTCTTTAATGAATATAAAGTTCAAATAGAAAACATTTCTACCATTGTAAATGTTTATTATATGTGTGTGTGCGTGTGTCTGTGTGTGTATACATACATATATATATATATATATATATAGGTGCATCTCAGAAAATTAGAATATGGTGAAAAAGTTCATTTTTTCTTGTAACTTATTTCAAAAAGTGAAACTTTCATATATTTTAGATTCATTACATATAAAAGTAAAACATTTCAAAAGTTTTTTTATTTTAATTTTGATGATTAGAGTTTACAGCTCATGAAAGTCAAAAATCAGTATCTCAAAATATTAGAATATTTCCTAAGATCAATCAAAAAAAGGATTTGCAAACAGTTCAAGTTCTTTAAAGTATGTTCATTTATGCACTCAATACTTGGTCTGGGCTCCTTTAGTACAAATGACAGCATCAGTGAGGTGTGGCATGGAAGCGATCAGCCTGTGGCACTGCTGAGGCACTATTGAGTCTTATCTCTATTGTTGGATCGACTTTCTCATCTTTCTCTTCAAAATATCTCAGATTCCATATGGGTTCAGGTCAGGCATGTTGGCTGGCCAATCAAGCACAGTAATATCATGGTCAGCAAAGCACTTGGAAGTGGTTTTGGCACTGTGGGCAGGTGCTGAAGTCCTGCTGGAAAAGGAAATCAGCATCTTCATAAAGCTTGTCAGCAGATGGAAGCATAAAGTGCTCCAAAATCTCCTGGTAGGCGGCTGCATTGACTTTGGACTTGATAAAACGCAATGGACCAACACCAGCAGATGTCACGGCACCCCAAATCATCCCTGACTTCAGAAACTTCACACTGGACTTCAAGCAGCTTGGATTCTGTACCTCTCCAGTCTTCCTCCAGACCTTGATTTCCAAATGAAATTCAGAATTTACTTTTAGGACTTTGGACCACTGAACAACAGTCAAGTTCTTTTTCTCTTTAACCCAAGTAAGATGCTTCTGACATTGTTTCTGTTTCAGAAGTGGCTTGGTAGCCCTTTTCTTGAAGCGTGGTTACTCTTGATGCACTGACTCCAGCTTCAGTCCACTCCTTTTGAAGCTCTTCCAAGTGTTTGAATCGGCTTTGCTTGACAGTATTCTCAAGCTTGCAGTCATCCCTGCTGCTTGTGAACCTTTTCCTACCCAAATTCTTCCTTCCAGTCAACTTTCCATTTAATATGCTTTGATACAGCACTCCAGCACTGTGAACAGCCACCCCTTTCAGTAATGACCTTCTGTGACTTACCCTCTTTGTGAAAGGTGTCAATGATTATCTTCTGGACCACTGCCAAGTCAGCAGTCTTCCCCATTATTGTGGTTTCAAAGAACAAGAGATACCCGCAATTTATACTGTAGGGATGGCCATTTAATGAAACACAAATTTAAATATTCTAATATTTTGAGATACTGATTTTTGACTTTCATTAGCTGTAAGCTCTAATCATCAAAATTAAAACAAAAAACTTTTGAAGTGTTTTACTTTACATGTAATGAATCTAAAAATATATGAATGTTTCACTTTTTGAAATAAGTTACAAGAAAAAAACTTTTTCACCATATTCTAATTTTCTGAGATGCACCTGTACATACAGTATAGCTTGGTGAAAGATCTCATAGCAGAAAAGCGTGAACATTGCTTAAAAATGATTAAATAAGAACATTAGTTAAACATAATTATCTCTAATTGTGACCAATCCCTGTTCTATTTCACATGGCTGCAAAGTCCAGGATAAGGTAAAATGTTTTAAAAATTACAACAAACTGCAATGAAAATATCACATGCAAGATTCATCCAATCGGAGTATTTTTGGAATTCATATGTTGGAATCATATCCCACTTGTCAACATATACAACAGCTGATTCACTCAGATTTACTAATACACCTTTATTCTTCTAATTGGGCTGAGTCTGATCGGACTTGCCCAGCTGTGAGTCTAGCCTACTAAGGGCTTAAGCCTCTATTTATAAACAATCATACTGCTGACATCTGTGTGCTATCATTTTAAACCACAGTCCAAGTGCAGAAATGTGTTCAGAATTAGTCATGAACAAAAGAAATCATGAAAATGGACATGGACATTCAGGCTGTCTGTGTGCAATGATTAAAAGAGCAAATCCTTTACCTGGGTAAACAATGTAAAGAATGGCAGTGGTTTGACCCTGACCCCTAAAAAAAATGTCTTAATTTTTGATGTGAGACCCCTGAAGCAATCTGTGTGGTCTTCTAAGTGCACTTTAAATGGGCTCAGAAATTGTTGAGCACTGCAGGGTGGGCTAAGCAAAAACTGAAGGTCTGAACAAGTGCTCTTAATGAAACCTATACCATAGACAACAGCAAAATCTAATGCAAAATCTCTTTCCACCCATACTAGAGCTCTAAAGAACATTTTTCAATGCACAGAATCATTCATCAATAATCATACCATTTTTATCCACAGTAAATCCAAACTAAACCCAGTTACCACAGTCAGTGAAATGACTATAAATTCAGAATTTACAGTAATTTTTTAAACTGTAGTATCTTATAAAAAGTTACCAGAGTTTTACTGCCCTAGCAAGTATTTTATTTGGCAGAAACCATGGATATCATGGTCCAATAGAGTCAGAGAGGATCCCAAATCTTACCTGGATGAAGAAATGGAAAAGTCTCCACCATCCAACAGCCTGATTTTGCAGAAGAGCATCCCGTTCACAAACGGCACAGCCGTGAGCTCCTCCAGGGTGAAGTGTATTTGAAACTTGAACTTCTTCTTTTTCATTAAAAACGCCATATTCTTTTGAGACTGGACTTTGGATGTTTGAAGGCAGAGGTAGATGAAGATGGGGAGATGGCTGCAGTTTTTTAATCTGGTGCTTGGAAGTCCTTCTCAATGTATGTGCTTTGGTTCAGCATCTCTGGGAGGACTGAGGTTGTCCAGAAGAACCTAAGGTGTAAAACTCACTCTTAGACTGGTCAGACAGGCTCTACACCAAGTAAACACTAAAAAGTATATCTTAACTTACCTTAAAACCAATACAGGGGAAGCACTGCGGGAACGCTACAGTCTCTACAGAAAAGCAAACACATTCCCTGGAGAGTTAGTTACCTTGAAGAAGTCTATTATATCCAGGTGTAAAGATCCCTGGTGCTCCACTGGCACCATTTATTTAACCATGGAGAAATATCGTATGCTTTTTGAGAGTTACTGACAATATCTAACGAAATGACCATCATCTTTTCTCTCCAATAATCGAAAGCAGTCGTCTGTAGTTGTTTCTAATGTCGTAACTGAAAATTTGAATAGAGACAGTTGAATACTTACGTCGATGAAGAGTTTTCATATGGCAGCCAGGATGGAAATCACTGGACGGAACGATTCAAAAAACGACCCATAATAGAAATAACTTACTCGTATCGAAATCAACTGTTTAACGTTGAGTCAAAGGTAGACTGACTGACTGCTGGGCTGAAACTGTCTAGCAGCTCTTTAGTGAACTCCAGTAAGCGCCGCCTCCATGGACGCGTGGATTTCCCTAAATACAGCTGAGCAGTTCACTGCGAGCCTTCGAAACTCCCGTTACATCAACAGGAACGCAACAGTACTCCTGACTTTACTATTAAAACAGCAAAACATTCAGAGTTCAGACGCATGGTTTACCTTTGCTATTATGTAGGTTGTGATACTGGCCTAAGAGATTCATCAGCACCATAAGTACCATCAGCGGTTTCTAGGGAGACAGAAAACAAACGTTCGTGTTGTCAAGGAGAATCACAAACTTGGAGAATAAATAGGATTTCGCGCGTATGTGATAAAGCAGAAAATCGCTGTTTGGGATTTGTTGTGAATGTACCGCCATCTCGTGGCCGGATACTTGATAGCTTATTCGAAATGCATGAAGAAAGAGTGGTTTTCAGATGTAAAATATAATAGAATGTAAATCATTAGATGTTGTACTGATTTGTAGATTAATTATTGTCTTTGTAGTTAGTTCGTTTTGTGTTTCTTTTTTCTTTTTTGTTAAAAATAGATAAATTAATATATATATATATATATATATATATATATATATATATATGTATATTAAGGTACACAGCTGTTCTAGCAGTTAACCCGTTACTAACACTATTATTATTACTACTACTATTATTAATTATTATTGTTATTATATTTTTAAGATCTTAAGCAGTGACTCAAAGCAAATCAAATTTGTGATTACTTTTAACTATGTGCACACTGTCTTGTTCGAGTATGGTGTACTTGTAACTATAATGTCCTATATATTTATATTTGCATACTGTTGTAATGTCTTTGTGTTACCTAGGGACTATGGATGTAAATTAGCAATGGTATTAAAATGCAGCATGTTTACATCTGTATTTTTATGATGTTCATTAATGTGAAAAAAAAAATACAAGATAGCTTTTTTGTTTTTAATTCAGTTCACTTACAGGGATTGTTTGCTGAGTCACAGCTGCATGACCAAAATATAAAAGTATGTGCATTTTTATGAGTTTACAGAAGACACACTAGCAGTTCTCACTGTGGGGATATAGGGCAAATCATTATAGTATATAGTTTGGTGTAGACGGGAACACAGAAGCTCTGTGTAAGTCATTAAGTCAGTGCTAAATTATTGCTCTGTCTACTCAGTAGGTCTACTGGAAGGCAACAAATGTGCAGCCTTGTCACAATGAAATTATTTAATTCCTGTAAATTGCATGGAAGTTAACTAGAAAAGTTTGTTCTCTTAAAAGATTTGTTCAAAAACACAGAGTTGTTTATGAATAAAACATTCATAAGAATGGTCTTTGTGAAACTGGTTACTTCACAGATAGCCTACATCATTGCAAATGCAAGTTTATATGCATCAGGTTATTACGAAGTTGAACAAATTCTGGCTTTCAAGCTGCTTACAACATCACAGTTAGCTTTTGTATAAGTTGGTTAAGTGCCTCGGGCGAGACACTGCAGGTGAATAGGGTAAAAAATAACTAACAGTTATCGCCTACTTACCCAGTTGATTGATTACACTGATAGTTGCAAACATTTTTTGTATTACAAGTTTTCTACAACCCGAATTCCGGAAATGTTGGGACGATTTTTAAATTTGAATAAAATGAAAACTAAAAGACTTTCAAATCACAATAGCCAATATTTTATTCACAATAGAACATAGATAACATAACAAATGTTTAAACTGAGAAATTTTACAATTGTATGCACAAAATGAACTCATTTCACATTTGATGCCTGATACAGGTCTCAAAATAGTTGGGATGCGGGCATGTTTACCGTGGTGTAGCATCTCTTCTTCGATTCAAAACAGAAGACATCTGGGCATCGAGGTTATGAGTTTCTGGAGTTTTGGTGTTGGAATTTGATCCTGTTCTTGCCTGATAGGTTTCCAGCTGCTGAAGAGTTTGTGGTCATCTTTTACGTATTTTTCATTTAATGATGTGCCAAATGTTCTCTATAGGTGAAAGATCTGGACTGCAGGCAGGCCAATTCAGCACCCGGACTCTTCTACTAC
>JAFVLL020028025.1:0-24691 GCA_021397915.2 Tor tambroides
AAGTTTTGAAGCAACAGCAGATCAAGACAATGTGTGTCTGTGAGCACCTGTTTTTACACCAATGTGAATGCTTGAGTGTACACCTGTGTGTGTGACCGCGGTTGTGTTCATAAGGTTCCTCCATGTAAATGTATAATAGTGTGTGTGGGGAACAACAGCCCCATCCCGCAAGGCATGAAGCAGGCACGGAAAAGACCTGGGCCCCAAATAAATGCTTTTCTGATGTGATCTGAAATTTGAAAAGGGAGAAAAAAAGTTCGCCAAAAGACGGATTCCAACCCGGATCGATTGCGTCACAATGTATACTACACACGTTTTACCATCAGCACGACTAGAGATGACGACTGTTGACCGTCTTTTGTAATGTTGACTAGCCCAATCACACCTTGGTGGGCGGAGTTAGTGTAAATAGCCTCTGCCAACAAGGCGGGTTATTTGCACTTAGTGCACTATGTTTTTGATCACACTTTATTTTAAGGTTCAATTCCCGTTATTAACAAACCATTGACTACATCTTTTGCCTCAAACTCCTAATTGGCTGCTTATTAATAGTTAGGAAGGTAGTTAAGTTTAGGTATTGGGTAGGATTAGGGATGTAGAATATGGTCATGCACAATATGTGCTTTATAAATACTATACTAATAAACAGCCAATATGTTAATAACAGGCATGCTAATAAGCAACTAGTGAGAATTGGTCCCTATACTAAAGTGTTACCAATTTTTTAACAAAAAAAGTAAAAAATAAATAAGTAATAATGCACACTTTTGAACAATATTATATTATAAAATGTTTACACATGTGAATATAATTGATTTAATGTAGGCCCCTATTTTTGCAGAAATGTTAATGTTGTACTTTTGCACTTTTGTAGCTGTATCAGACTGTGAACAAAGAATATCAAATGCATTGAAAACAAATGTACAAAAGAAAATGTAGGGCATGTATGGCATCATTAAAAGCGGCAAGTTAGCAAAAATGGCAATTAAGACTAAAAACAATCCTCTGGCTTCTAAGTCACATGGAACGAATGCAGCTTTTTTTTGCTTGGATAAACAGAGGCACAAAATGGTACATGACTGACTGACCTCTGAAATGTTCAAGCATATCAAAAATAATCTGCTATAAAGCATCTGAAAGGCCTTTATTTATTTGAAAGGATATTAAAGTGACTGAGAGAGTGAGTTTATCCAGACAGACAACAGACGTACCTCCACAATCAGGACGTTCTTCAGGACATGTAAAGAGACACACAGGAGATGAGACGTTGAACGCTCAGGATATATCAACATCACAATATCCACAGAATACTTACTATAAAAAAATAACTCACATTGTCAAACAACAACAATGCAAAATTAGGACAGAACTCAGACTAGGTCAGTATAATGGTGGGAAAAGGGCAAAACTGAATTACAGTAATGAGAATCAGCTCTGGCAATAACAGGAATTACAAAAACAACTTGGAAGTAAACCATCTGGATGCATTGCACTAATGAGAATTTGTTTTTAAATATTTTGGGCAAAAATGTGTCCTGTTTTCATTAAATTTACCCATGAGCTAGACTGGAGGGATTTTTTTGAACAATGTGCCATTTTCTAATGAAAAACAAAGAAAATTTGTCTAAAATCTGTTTATTATTGTGTGTATACCATCAAACAAACAGAAATAAAACTACACTGCTTTATGAACTCTATTTCCCAGCATGCTATTTCCTAGTTAAAAACAGAGGGAATTCATCTTCAGCAGGGAATAAAAAGACAAAAGGCGCTTTAAAGAACTGTGTCTGTATCACAGACTCGCACACTGTATCACAATCCTGAGCTCTGCTGGGAAATCCAATTACCTGAGCAACTGAGCAGATCAATCCTCTTACTGAAGAATTAGACATCATAAACCTTTGACAAACTCTAACCTCTCAGTCATGTCTATCACAAGACACATGCACACATATTCAGAATCACTGCATTTTACCAGGAACTGAAGGGGGGGAAATAGTTAAATTAATGGTTGGATTTAAAATCCATTATAATTAATAATAAAATTAAAGAATTTAGAAAAAATATAGGAACCATTAAATACAATTAATGCAATTACATTGACAAAATAGTATCATTATTATAAAAAGGTTTTAATGAAGGGAAAGTTGTAAAATGACATGATAATATTTGTGAAGAATACAGGAAAAGAAAATAGGCTGCATATTTATATTAGTAATCACCATGATTTTTTTTAACATTAAACTCTTTAACATTTTGAAAAATGTTTTACTTGTTTTGCTTTGTCATTGTCACTATATTATAGTTTGAGTCAAATAAAAAAAGTAGTAAATAGACATGTCTACAGAAATTATATGAGTGTGAACAGAATGCTATCATATGTATGTGTGTGTATTTGTGTCAATGTGTGTGTCTTTTGCATGCCTTTGACCTGTAAACCTTTGACCTGTAAAACTGTGTATTCCACAGAAACTGATGAGTCAACTTTAAAGGTGGGGTATGTAATTTTTCAAAAATGCTTTAGAAAACTGAGTCGGGGCCGAGTACCAAAACAAACTTGTAGCCAATCAGCAGTAAGGGGTGTGTCTACTCATGATGTGTAGGGGAGAGCATTCAGTGCACAGGACGGACATTAGCCGAACCAAGCGACAAAAAGATAGAGATGGCGGAGAAAAAACAAGAGGAAAACGTCTGCGGAACGATAAGGCAAGAAGTAGGACCCGTGTAAATATCAGATCAGCTTTCCAGCGCTGGAGAGAACTCAAGGAGCGGAAGGCTTGCGATCGGACGCTGAGGTTGCTTTGTTTCTTCTCGATAGGTGAGTAACACCGTGTCTACACCAGACGCGCCGCGCCGCAACAGCTAAAGCCTGCCCATGCTGGACGCGATAAAGCAAACGTTGAAAATCATTTGAAATGTGTGTCAGCACGTCATAAATAGAACGCGGCAGCAGTTTTCTGTCGGGGATTTGTCGCGCTGCACAGCATCCATTGTAGAGAGCATCACTGATTATAATGACTTCTATAGTATTTTTTCGCGACGCTCACGTCTGGTGTAGACACGGTGTAACATTGGTTTTGCTTTGTTTCACAGAACTAATCGTTGCCTGGGTTACGTAGGCTACGTATGTGTGGGGCAGAGCTATCAAAATAGGGGCGTGTTTGTTTTGGTGATTTCAAATATCAACATTGGCTTCCAGAAATCGCTTACCCCACCTTTAAGCATTTACCTTTCAAAAAATCTCACAGTGCTCCTAACTAACACATTTTGCCTAGTTAATTTAAATGAAATTCAAAAAGTGAATCTCAAAAAACATGTTCAGGTCACATTTCACATTAAAAAACATTATATTTCTCTTTTTTTTTTTTTTTTTTGCATAGTGACATTATTTGGATAGGTTTCAAGAGAAGATTTCTTTACCTTTCCACTCAGCACAGACAGGTTCTCTGCTCCTTCTATGTGAAGAACTTGAGTTGACTGGTCATTCTGGTGTGAAATCAAGATTGAAAACAGAAGTCAAATATTACTAGTATTATATTTACTGTTTCATTAAAGGAAAAAAAAATCTAAATGAAAAGGAAAAAACAACATTTAGTATATATTTACTGGGACCAATGTGTCTGGAAAGACTTACTATTTACTATAAAAGAGTCAAGACATCAGAGCAAGTTAGTGTCAGAACTGTTATTATTAAATTAAGTGGATGCTTTCCAGACAAAGTGATTTAGTGTACAATAAATGACAGTTATCATAGATTCACCTGGGTTCAACAAACATAGGCTTTAGGTGAAAAATGTCAGAGCATAACAAATATAAAGTCATGACGCCCTCTGTTGACTAAATACATACAATACAGCCAACACTCATCAACAAAAGTCACATTTCATAAGTCAGAACAAACACACTGAAACCGACAAAAATGCCTCAGGTATTTAAAATGGTGGAACTTGGAGCAAAAACATGCAACCTAGTAAAATTTACCTTTTTTTTTTCTTAGCTATCATTTTGTAAGCTATATATTTTAATAATATATTAAATGAATATATTTACTTGATATTCCATTTTACTCTAGGCCTTTGCAGACATTTTAGTAACTTATTAGATCTTTTGAACTTAAATAAACTGTATCATCATGGCTTACACAAAAATATAAATTAGCACAACTGGTTATAAACACTGATAATATTCAGAAATGTTTCTCGGCTGGCTTGGTTTTGGTTGCGTGTCTGACTTCACACAGCAATTTACATGCAAGAAAGCCATGATTCATTATAATCATGAAGGCATGCTGAGAAAATCACAAACAAAGTGGCATTTGTAAAAGAAAATATTTGTGTCCACGTGCACGTGTGTGAAAGAAGCTTGTGATTGATCACAAGATCGAAGCAGTTTCATGCTGTTTTAGCATGTAAAACGCTTAGGAAAATCATTTTCAATTTGCTCTACATCCAAATTGTGAGAAAAATGGAAAAACAGCATCTATGGAACAAAATAGCAGAGACAGAAATTTCAAAAACCTCTAACTCCATGCGTGCTCACCAGGTAGCTCTTGAGCCGGATGAAGTCCACCCTCATGGGAAGGGTCTTGTTGGAGTTTCGGCACAGGACTTTGATGCAGTCCACCAGGTCAGCGCAGAACTGATAACCTCCCTTCAGCACACACAGCACCACAATGTCATGATCGCCAAGGTCATCCATGATATTTCTGGCCAGTCTCTCTGTCCTGGAAAATCCCAATGACACTTTGATCCAAAAAGTGTTTGTTTTTCAGAAAAAAATTAACACAATATCTACATAAAATGAAATAATCCTTCTTGTCATCATAAATTAGAACAATGCCTGAGTGATCCTAATTGGAATTTTCCAACAAAAAATATTATTTACTATCATTTCCTGTGAGATTTCATTTAACTGTCCAATACCAAGACATTATTCCAACAGAACAAGTATTGGCAAGATTCACTGGTAAATTCTAGAAATGTCTAATGATAAAGTGGCATCTTACTCTTGTCTCATATAGGCCTAATTATTAGCTATCTATTAATATGGGTATCAAATTCTGATAGAAATTCCATCTAAAAAGCTGATTTTTCATTTCACTTGTAAAACTTGCAATCAAGGTTAAAAACAAGCAAACAAGCGTGTTATGTAAACGCTTATCCAAAGTCAGTGATAACTGTAGTGTAATTACAAAATGAATCCTCATGCAAATTAATTGTCATTAACTTCTCAAAAGGAAAGGCAATTCATTGCATCACTCACATATATCTATTTCCCACACAATTTTAGCATAAATTTGCTTTGTTAATCTCAAAACTACTTTAGCACAAGTTCATTAAGAAACATTGTTTTCAGTATAAATTAGGCACTATGCTGTAAATGACTGTAGCTCTAAATATTTCTACCAAAAGTATTTAAAATCTAAAAAAGTATAATCTATACAAAAAAAAAATCTAATATGAATATACAGCACAAAATAAAGTCAGTTTATATTAATATAATAAAATATGCATTTATATTTGTTCATATACAGTGGGGTACAAAAAAGTCTGAGACCTAAAATCTCATGTAAACCTGTAATAAGCATAATGATCTAGTCAGTCTGCACGGTGGACGTCTTCAGTAAGTGTTTACATGACTCTTTAATTTCATTTGCAGTACCTGTCCATGATAACTCCGTGTGGGATGTAGACGCACTCCAGATCCTCGGAGTAATGCTCGGGAAAAGAGAACAGGTCCAGCGGGTAACCGGGCCAGTCATCTGGGATCTGTGAAGCACAGTTGAGTTGAGATGAGACACATGCATTTTTTTTTCACGTGTTGCAGAGTTGCAACTGCGTGGTGGCTACTTTTACAATGTGCTCACTAAGTTACAATGAAGTAACATCCGCCACGCAAGTTGAACTATCTATAACTTCATTTGCGATGCTTTTAATTTATTTACGAGCGCACAAACCACAATTCCTTTATCCACGTCTGTTTGTTTGCATTCCTGTTCCTGTCCTGCCATGTTGGATTCTTTCAGCTCGTTGACCCAAAAACCACGAATGAATCGAACTCTTCTCGCGTGCTTGTCCGTAGTGCTGCTGATGACGACACTCGCCATGACGTCATCGGCAGCGCTCATGATGGGTGTCACCGGACTCACGGCTGGCGGAGCTCGGACAATCAGTATGTGGCCTCAAGTCAGAAAGTTTGGGTTCAGTGCAATCCCCAGCTCTTGTTCTGTACATGTGCGTCTGTAGTTAATCCCCCCCCCCCATTTGTTGTTTGACTGCTAAAATTTCCTTCACAGAAATTACTGGAATAGCTGAACTTGTAAATTATAGGGAGGGTTGTCCACATACTTTTGGCCATACAGTTTATAAAAATTCAATTATATGTCGAAAATTGTATATATATATATATATATATATATATATATACATATATATATATAACCCGAATTCCGGAAATGTTGGGACATTTTTTAAAATTTCAATAAAATGAAAACTAAAAGACTTTCAAATCACATGAGCCAATATTTTATTCACAATAGAACATAGAGGACATCACAGATGTTTAAACTGAGAAAATTTACAATTTTATGCACAAAATGAGCTCATTTCAAATTTGATGCCTGCTACAGGTCTCAAAATAGTTGGGACGGGGGCATGTTTACCATGGTGTAGCATCTCCTCTTCTTTTCAAAACAGTTTGAAGATGTCTTGGCATCGAGGTTATGAGTTTCTGGAGTTTTTATGTTGGAATTTGGTCCCATTCTTGCCTGATATAGGTTTCCAGCTGCTGAAGAGTTCGTGGTCATCTTTGATGTATTTTTCGTTTAATGATGGGCCAAATGTTCTCTATAGGTGAAAGATCTGGACTGCAGGTACGCCAATTCAGCACCCGGACTCTTCTACTATGAAGCCATGCTGTTGTAATAGCTGCAGTATGTGGTTTTGCATTGTCCTGCTGAAATACACAAGGCCTTCCCTGAAATACATGTCATCTGGAGGAGAGCATATGTTGCTCTAAAACCTTTATATATCTTTCAGCATTCATAGTGCCTTCCAAAACATGCAAGCTTCCCATACCGTATGCATTTATGCACCCCCTTACCATCAGAGATGCTGGCTTTTTAACTGAACACTGATAACACACTGGAAGGTCTCCCTCCTCTTTAGCCTGGAGGACACGGCGTCTGTGATTTCCAACAAGAATGTCAAATTTGGACTCGTCTGACCATAGAACACTTTTCCACTTTGAAACAGTCCATTTTAAATGAGCCTTGGCCCACAGGACACGACAGTGCTTCTGGACCATGTTCACATATGGCTTCCTTTTTGCATGATAGAGCTTTAGTTGGCATCTGCAGATGGCACGGCGGATTGTGTTTACCGACAGTGGTTTCTGGAAGTATTCCTGGGCCCATTTAGTAATCTCAATGACAGAATCATGTCGATGAGTGATGGAGTGTCATCTGAGGGCCCGAAGACCACGGGCATCCAACAAAGGTCTTGGGCCTTGTCCCTTACACACAGAGATTTCTCCAGTTTCTCTGAATCTTTTGATGATGTTATGCACTGTAGATGATGAGATTTTAAAGTATTCCACAATCTTTTTACGCATTCTTTCACAGATTGGAGAGCCTCTGCCCATCTTTACTTCTGAGTAGGGATGTAACGATAACCGGTTTGACGATAAATCATGATACAATTCCCCACGGTTAGCATTACCATTTCATATTTTAATTATCATTAAAACCGTATTCGATTACCGCGATTTGAATAACTCATGATAAATAAATACTGTCCAGTATAAAGCACAGTTTTAAGAAACAGACTCAGGTGCGCACAGCATGCAGAGTAGTTTCGTTTTGAGTGAAACTAGGGCGGAAAAGCTGGGAGGTTGTAAAAGAGTGCTAAGGGAATTATACAAATGAATATATATGAATTAATTAATTATATGAATGTACCTCTGAAGGTTCTGACTGTCTTCAGAAACGATTCGATGGCATTTTGTTTTCATCTTCGCTCCATGTAATACCTAAAGGAAGTGTTCTTAATCGCAATACTGCTTTGTCCACGGAGTTTATGGGAAACAGCTGTAATTCAGCTTTTCCATAAGCACCACCTAGTGTCAGTGAGTGGATTTACAGAGACTTATATTTATATTCAGCCGGGGTGCAGATTCTGTCTGGCCAAAAACGGACCGAATTTGCATGCCCTGCTGTAAATTTTGACCGGTTGATGAAAAACAAGCTTATGTGGATTCTACACATTTAAACAATTCAGATAAGTTATCTAGAATTATTTATGGAGCAGATAAAACATATATAGTCATTTATTAATCAATTATCATTTTGACTTAACCCTTCTTTATTTAAAGGCTGAAATGTGAGGTTTACCTTTTAGTGAAACTTTTTCAAAGCTTTATTTGAACATTTACATTAGATATAGGCCTACATGCTATTAAATTGTTGTCAGTCAAATTGTCATTTAAAATCCGAACATCATTGGTAACATTATTGTTTTAGTGATTATGCAAACAAAAATTATTTTATTTGTTGTTTGTTGATTTTTAAATATAAAACTTGGTGAAGTGATTTAGCCTGTGTGTTGGTACTTTTTGAACATCTCCAGCACATTTTAACAATACTGTGATAATACTGATAACCGTGATAATTTTGGTCACTATAATTGTGATAAGAATCATTTTCATACCGTTACATCCCTGCTTCTGAGAGACTCTGCCTCTCTAAGACATCCTTTTTATGTTACAGACCTGATGTCAATTAACTTAATTAGTTGCTAGATGTTCTCCCAGATGAATCTTTTCAAAATTTATTGCTTTTTCAACCCTTTGTTGCCCCCGTGCCAACTTTTTTGAGACCTGTAGCAGGCATCAAATTTGAAATAAGCTCATTTAATGGATAAAAGTGTCAAATTTCTCAGTTTAAACATTTGTTATGTTATCTATGTTCTATTGTGAATAAAATATTGGATCATGTGATTTCAAAGTCTTTTAGCTTTCATTTTATTCAAATTTAAAAAACGTCCCAACATTTCCGGAATTATATATATATATATATATATATATATATATATTGTGACGAGTCGGCTGCCTCCCCCTTTCATATCATCACCACCCCGTCCCTTATTCGCCGCCCTTCACCAGGCTCCCGACGGGAGTGGGTGAGAGAGGAGGGGCGCTGGAGCCGGTATGGCGGCGTGTGATGAGGCACACCTGAATTGAATAGGGCCTCATCACCGCCGCCGCTTACGGATGCCGAGAGCGCCTCTCCTCGGAGACCGGTCTCTTCCCCGTGCATGCACGCTGGTGTCCTCGTGGGTCCAGGAAGGGAGCGGCCGAGGGAACCCCGTGCCGCCGAAGCTGCGAGCCGCTAACCCCGTGAGCCGGTGAGGATCGCACCCGTGACGGCTGACGGGCCAGGATGCCGGGCCGTGGAATCCCCTCAACCGTGCAGCGGGCCACCGGAGAGCGGAGCCGCTGAAGGAAGCCGCCGCCCCATGCGCACCGCCACTGGAGAGGGGAGCGCGTGCGGCCGCCGGACTCCGCCCCTTCCTTGGACCCTTCCTCCTTGAACACTGCCCTCCTTCACGAACCTCGTTGCACGACGAGGACACCAGACCCCCTGTTTCTTTTGGACACTTTTACCCCCTTTGGACACTATTTTTATTATTTTTGTTGAATAAAAGCCTCTCCGAGGCCTGACGCCACACCCACTGTGTCTGTCGTTTGCTCCTCCCGCCACTATATATATATATATATATATATATATATATATATATCTCTCTCTTCCAAATCACTATAGTTACAATTTTCACTCAGAAATTGCTAATAAATTTCACTATCAATTACAAAGCAATAACAAGTAGCCTAATACATTGAATTAAACCTGAAATTTTGAAGTAGAAAAAACTAAAACAATATTTTTTTTATAAAATGCAATCCAATAATCTTTTTGTTCACATGAAAAAAAAAATATGATCATGAAAAGTAAAAATCATCAACTTGTAAATAATATAAGCCTAATGCTGTAAGCATTGGGTTTGCATAATAAAACATGACAAACCTTTTTTAGTGTTGATCTTGTGTAATCTTTGTTGTAATGTAGATTGTTGTTTTTCTATTTTGGTTTGCAATAAATTTCTTTAGAAAATTACTTTTTTGCCACGATGAGAACCACAACACCTCCACCTCGGTTTTTTTCAGTTGGTATAAGGGTTCTTTTTCTCAAATGTTTGGTTTTCATCAAACATGAGGTTTTGTGGCCACATTACTCCTGTTCCTCATGGAGGCTTTGGATGACAAACTTCAATATTGCATTGACATTCTACTTTGAGGAGCTTCTTCCTTGCTGGCATCCAGTGTAGACCAAATCTGTACAGGTGGGGCTGTAACAGAAATGGGTTCGCCAGACTTATAAGTCTCAACAACCCTTCTTCTGAGGGGCTCTGGTGGTTCTTTGATCTTGGCATGGTACCTTGTACTCCAATGCTCATGATGAAATCAGATCAATTTGCTGAGATTTACATTAGAGTGTAGCTTTAATCACGTTCTCCTGATTTGCACTTAGCTCAAATTTTAGGCACTTTATATATTGATAAATGTAGGTGTTTACTAATGCCTACACAAGAAATTAGTAAGTCACAACGTGCTGTAAAAAAATGCAGTATACTAAGGGTTGACTAGATTCACATTTTGTACACACACACACACACACACACACGCACAGATATGTATATATATATATATATATATATATATATATATATATGGGTAGTTTACAAATAAAAATTGGACTATGGTGTGACAAATCCTATGTCGTGACACAGCAAAAATGTAGAAAAAAAACTTAACATACAAATAATATGAGAAAATATATCTTCATTCTTAGCATGAGAGAGGTTTGTCTTCGATGTTAGAGTTTTTTTTTTTTTTAACATTTTTGCTGTCACACCATGGGACACATTGATACGTCAACTTCCCATATATATATATATATATATAGTTATATGTGACCCTGGAGCACAAAAGCAGTCTTAAGTTGCTGGGGTATATTTGTAGCAACAGCCAAAAATACATTGTATGGGTCAAAATTATTGATTTTTATTTATGCCAAAAATCATTAGGATATTAAGTAAAGATCATGTTCCATGAAGATATTTTGTAAATTTCCTACTGTAAATATATCAAAAAATCATTTTTGTTTAGTAATATGCATTGCTAAGAACTTCATTTGGACAACTTTAAAGGCGATTTTCTCAATATTTAGATTTTTTTGCACCCTCAGATTCCAGATATTCAAATAGTTGTATCTCAGCCAAATATTGTCCGATCCTAACAAACAAATACATCAATGGAAAGCTTATTTATTCAGATTTCAGATGATGTATAAATTTCAATTTTGAAAAACTGACACTTATGACTGGTTTTGTGGTCCAGGGTCACATATATTAGTTATATAGTTAATAATATATGACCTCTGTTGCCTTTATTCTGAGCCAATTATATTTTTATGAAGACATTGTTTAGCGCCTAATAAGCCATTTTCCTCATGGGGATCATTTACTTATCTTGGCAATAGACAATTTGATGTTTTACAGTCCTCGTGGGGATATTTTGGTCTCTTTTGATATCCCACAATATAGACAAAAAATCTGGAACAGATTTGGAGAATTGTAGCATTGTATCACTTGCTCACCAATGGATCCTCTGCAGTGAATGGGTGCCGTCAGAATGAGAGTCCAAACAGCTGATAAAAGCATCACAATAATACACAAGAAATCCACACCACTCCAGACCATCAGTTAACATCTTTGAAGCGAGAAGCTAAATGTTTGTAGGAAACAAATGCATCATGCAAAGTTTAAACCATTGCTTGAGTCTTTAATCTGTTGTAACACTTCCTCCTGTAAAAAAGGAAAAAAAAACATCCATTCTCTGTTGTCCTCTCACATCAAAACCATTTATTTGTTTAGTACTCTTTTAGACTGTGTTTAGTGCTTCATCTGCTTTTTCAATGGAGAAAGTGATAAAGGACTCTAATTAATGTGTTTTAATTATTCGTCTGTTTTATAATTATAAGGTAATTCACTCTTTAAAAACACATTTTTACACTATTTACAGTAAATGTCTTATTGTCTTTTAAAATGTAGTATCATATTTATCGTAAATTGTAAGGAAACTATTAACAATTAGCACGTTTTTGCTGTACACTTTTTACCACATTTTTTTTCAGGTGCATCTTTTACAGAGTAGGTTCAGAAAGGTTTAATGTCACCCTAATAATGTAAGGCTTAGCATACAAAACAAAGCATCTTTAATATCGGTGAGATTATGGAGGAGAAGAATGGACAAGGATTGCTTAATATGCCCATGAGAACATCCCGTACCACCATCCCTTGTCTCTCGTCTCTCTCCACCCCACCCAATTGAACAAGACTGGCAGGAGCGATGGCCATTCACAAGTCTCCAGTACAGTAACGAGGGAAAGATGCTTTTGGAAACAATCAGCCCCCCGCCAGCTCCGAGCGAGCATTCGTTACTGATGGGAGTAGTGAACGCTACAGTAACCCACGGCAGAAGCGATGCTGTAGATATTTGCCACAGTCGCTCCAAGACCTACGAGGCTCGACGCGTCAGATCCACAGATGTGGGTGGCGTGGTCGGTGTGTGGATGTGTCTGATTGAACCATTAGAGTTGAGTAACTTTTGAGAATGCACGTCAGTTTACGTTGAGCTGAGGAATGGACGCGCTTAGGAAGTGAATGTCAATGGAGAATGTTCACGGTCCTCGTTGGCGTCGAGGCATGGACGCATTCCTGCTCTGCCTTCTCCTGCTAGTGGGAATTGCGAAGGGATCGAATTATGGCTACGTGGAATGGTCTGAAAACGACAAAGATCCCGAAATCAAGGCTAAATATCCGCTTTACAGCACCGGGGAGACGATGCACCAGCAGCCGACCATCTCCAGCACCGATCGGACGGCGGTGGCGCATAAGCTTGAGGAGGATCTGCCGCGGGTGGTCACCGCTTTCCTGCACACGGGGGACTCATCCACCCTGGAGCATGTCAACTGCTCTCGGCGGTACGAGCTGAGCAGCCTTCGCGGTGGAGCTCACGCCGCCTCGCACTCCTCCCTCCACGGCGTCCTCGACACCATGGCGCACGCCACCAACTTTCTAAACATGCTCCTGCAGTCCAACAGCTCCGGGGAGCAGCATCTGAGGAGGGATGTCCAGTGGTACCACGCGCTGGTGACGAATATGTTGGAAGGGAATCCTAAAATCCACCGGGCGGTGGTCACATTTCACACGGAGTCTCATGAGGCGCCCGGTCCGCAGGTGTTCCTTCAGGCGACCAGAGGCGAGGAGCGCATAGTGCTTCAAGATCTGTCCAACACCGCGCGCCATCGCCTTAAAAACAGGACGTCTGAGTCCGACTGGTACAACGAGTTTCGGGACCGAAAGAGACCCCAGAGGCTGGCCAAAAGTCGAGGGTTTCCAGCAGCGCAGGGCGGATATTTTCTGGACAGAAGTCATGTCAAGTGGTCTGCGCCCTATCTAGAGTGCGAGCACGGCAGTTTTGTGCCACACTGGCTGCTGACGCTCTCCGCCGGTTTCTATGGTCTGAAGAATAACACGGCGCCGGAGTTTAGGTAAGACACTCTTAATGAACTTTAGCAGAAGTCACAAACATAATCACAGACTGAAGAAGAATGACATTTTGTAACTCGCAATGTCCGAATTCATGTTTATGTAAGACAAATAGGTTTTAGTTTGAGCACATACAATAAATGTATTGTAATTTGAACATACACTATGACTATGCAGTAGCTTATTATGTTCACATACTCGATATAATTGTAGGGGAGACCAGGGCGGGGCAAGTTGTCACTCACACTTAAAGTGGTGGCCAAAATGATTAGAACACTAGTATTTTCACCAGCCAAAAAAAAAAAAAAAAAATTGGATTTAAGTCATTTATTTCTATCTTTCGCTGTAGTGTGTCAGTAGGAAATATCAGTTTACATTTCCAAACATTCATTTTGCCATTGATTGTAATAATCCAGTGAGATTTTTGTCTGACAACAGCCAGTGCTCCACACAGAGATCTGACCTGTGAAGAACTGTGGCAACGTCTCCAAGATGCTTCAAGAAACCTACCTGCAAAGCTACTTGAAAAACTATGCACAAGTACACCTAGGACAAAAGCTGCTTTAAACGCAAAGGATGGTCACACGCCAAATGTTGATTTAATTTACTTAACAGAAGTTAATTGATCAAGAAAATCTATTTATTACATTATTTTTGACAGCATCCTCATTTTACAGCATTTTTACACAAGTGCCTAAAACTTTGCAGGTAGGTTTCTTGAAGCATGTTGGAGATGTTGCCACGGTTCTTCTGGATTTAGTCTGTCTCAGTTTGTTCTGTTTCTTCATGTCATTCCAGACAGACTGGATGATGATCAGATCAGATCTCTGTGCGGAGCGCTGGCTGTTTTCAGACTCCTCGTGCAATCAGAAATCTCACTGGATTATTACAATTAATAATCCAAAATGAATGTTTGGAAATGTAAACTGATATTTCCTACTGACACGCTACAGCAAAAGATAGAAATAAATGACTTAAATCCATTTTTTAGCTGTTGAATAGTGTTCTAATTATTTTAGCCACCACTGTATTCCAGTGAGTATTTCAGAATTATTTGTAAAAGTCAATTTCTGTTGGTACATATCTTAAAGGTTTGGCTACAAAAACCTATAAATATTTCCTTAAGAATAAAAGATTAGTTCAGTGAACACATGTTGAGCTGTTATGTGGGGTCAGTTGTCACAAAACAGGAATACTACTAATTAGTCTTTTATAATGACAGCAAAATTTAAACAGTAATGAAACACAAAACAGTTGCCCAACCTGACTTTTATAAAAATACTTTTATCCTGAGAACATCTTTTATTTAAAATCAGTTCATTAGTTGACTCTTGTCTTAATGTATGGTAGTGTGATTCACTTGTTTACCCAGTAAAAATAGCCAAAATATGATGATATTATGATTGTTGAATATTAGGTTTGAGGCAAGAATTGTCAAAACTTACTATAATATAATAGGTTTTGAAATTATCTAGCCTCAGAACATTTACTGTCAGTGTACAGTTACTGAGTTATGTCCCTATCTAGTTAGGGTTATTTAGACATTAGCCACATTAAAATGTCTGTATGTCGATGGATAACATCAAGTAGGATGCACTTTGAATAAGGTTAGCACAAGCACACTTTTTAAGTAGAACATTTCACAAGGTTTTAAATGAGTGAAAAAATGATATATTGTTCAAAACAAATACAATATGTATTCAGACACTTTCTGGGTGTGAAAGGTTAGTGGATCATGTTTATAGTTGAACTACTGACTTCATACATCCAATGGAAGCTGTGATACCAGTTGATTAAAAGTCATTGCAAAGATGGCTTAGCAGCATTTGAACACAGATGTCACTTGCCTGATATTTTGTCATCAAATGCAATGACATTCAGACATTTTTAATGTAGAGAAAGTCTCTTGAACACATGTAAACACTTAGTGATTGCACAGACAGAATGCTGGTTTTCTTTCAGCATAGTAATGTGAATGTTAATGTGCTAAATTGCTAGGTATCACCCAGAGACAGCATCGGGTCACAAACCTTATGTATTTCAAAATCAATCAAACCATGAATAAATTTCAAAGGCTGCTGGCTGCACTGGTTGCTTGAACACATTTTGAGTTTTGGGCCAGATGCACTTGAACTCTACACATGATATAATACGCATGTGAGTTGCATTTTTTTATAATCTACAGCCATCGGAGTTTGTTGATATTGCAGCTGTAATGGTTTTCTGCCAGATGTCATCTACGCAACAAAATGACAATTATCCATTTGAATGGTTATATGACATATCAACTCCTGAGATTCTGTTCAGTGTAGGCAGCCTTTAATGAAAAGTTCATCAAAGAATTAAACATTTTGTGGTTTGCCTTCACCTTCATCTTCATGACATACAATAATAGATGACCATGCCCGTGAAGTTCAAAAAAGCACCATAACATAAAAGTAGTCTAAATGACTTTTCTTCTATAGACCATTATCATGGTAGACACCAATTTATTTTTTGGTGAATGAACACGAGGATCAGGACTAGACGCTCATTCCATTCAATGCGTTGTAAGGTCCTGTCATGTCTAAATGTCACAACACATTTTCACGGAGTACAATCTATGTCTTTCATTCCATATAAATTTCATTAATTTAATTTGTCAAGAGAATAAAAGCATGTTTTGAAGAATGCACATGTGTGTTTGTGCTCTTCACTTCTAAAAAGGATTCCAAAAGGGGGGTTCCCCAAAGAACCGTTCAGGGAACATTTTTTTTTCTTAATATGAATGGAAAGCAACCATAAATGCCAGTAAAGATATATTATTAAGAGTGTTGGATTTCACTAGCTATGTAATTTCTCCAAAAATGCGTCACACTATAGTAGTTAAGCAGCGAGTTACATTGTTGTACATGGGAAACACATCCTAAGTCTAGAACAACATGAAAGTAAGTAAAAGATGACAAAATTTGTCCTCTTTAATTTCCAGGTCATTGTGCAGCTCTTCCTTAGTTTCATTCCCTTTGTTTCATTTTTAAGAAGCACATTACATCACTTACAAAGACAATGAAGCAAATTAATCTCCCTCAAAGTGTTTTACATAAGGTCTGTATAGCCTACTTAGACTTATACGGTTAGTGCTGTTTTATTTAATGGTCTGTTGCATAAATTGGCACGCTTCAGTGGTGGATATTTTAGTCTAGCGCCAGACATGTGGGGTTCATTGCTGTCAATCAAACTGAAAACAAACCAACTCCTTCTCAAAGCTATATTTTTGTCTCCTTTGGAAAAAGCACGCTGCTGACCCTACTGGAACAAAACATTCGGCTGAAAATGCATGCAGCTGTTTGCCAAAACCTGTTAAAACTATTATATGTGAGCTGTTAAATGGATAGTTCATCCAAAATGAAAATTCTGTCATCATGAGTTGAATTATCACATGTATTGTATTTGGAAATGAGTGGTCATAGGCCTCATTGATCTGAGCTGATGCACCTCAGTTTTTGAGTGAAAAAGCATTATTTTGAATAATTTTGGCAATGTTTACTCAAAAACTGAGGTGCATAAGCTCACATCACTGAGGCCTATGATCAATCACTTTGAAAAAGAAGTACAAAACCTGTGCTAATTGAAAAAAAAAAAAAAACAAGTTGATAAAAAGATTGAATCCAATATTTGGTAATAATATAGCATAACAAAGTCAGTATGTTTTAGTCCAATAAAATTAACTAGCACTTTTGGGGAAAAAGAAAATCCTCTCTGTGTCAAAATGACTGGAACACAACATGAGGATTTAACAACAACATGGCAACATTTTCCGCCCTACTCTTCAGGTTACTGACCACTAATTAATTGGGAATGAAAACTTTGAAAGCTTTCAACATTAGCTGAATGTAGCTGATACTTCTGCAGTAAAACTGGAAGCTGAGAATAGTTAAGATAAGAATGGTCTTTTATGTCTTAATTTATGTTGGGATGTAATTTTGAATATTTTGAATATTCTGTGAGGATTTCCAATCTGTCAACAATCAGGATTTTCAATCCTCTGAAATTGAAAACACATTTGGCTGGCAATGCATTGTTATTTGTTATAAATAGCTGTAATTGTCAGTGAAATGCAAAATAGTTTTGTAAATTGCAAGCATAATGCTTATATTTGGAGCTTTGTTACTTGCAGGATGCGTCACGTCAGAGTAGATGTTGGTTTGTCATGGAGTTTTATGATTGCTGTTTTCATTTTTCTTGCAGTATGTTTCACATCAGTTATTTTTATCCTTATGTAAGTTATTTATACGTTTGATCAACAAGACATTGTAATAGAGTTTGAGAACAGGATTGTAAACATTGTTAACATCCCTCGACTTGAAAGAGCAGTGCGTTGAGCAGATAATTCTCACATTTCTCTGTGACTCCCTCTCTCTCTCTCGCTCATGCTCCATTTTCTTTGCCTAAAGATAAGAGAGAGCGCTGGCAGCTCCAGCTATCTGCAGGTGTTTGTTTCACATCTCAGCAGACAGATGGCTTCTGCCTTTGGGCCTTCGCTGGAGTCGAAAATGAAACGGGAAGAAATGAGCAGAGAGGAGTGAATTGGGGGCTCATGCAAATAACAATCAGTGCCATTCCCCTGCGGCTCCAGACTCTGCCACCAAATGAAAAGGAAATCAAAAAAAGAGAACTCTCAGTCTTCTAATAAAATGGATTTTTTTTGAGTCAAAGCAACAGGAACAAATGGATCCATTCATAAGAATGAAACCTTTAATTAAAGCCTGCAGTGTGAAACTGTTGTTGAAGTTTCAGAGGAGCAAGCACTTAAATTGTTCACAATTACACCAGAAAATTAATAACAATATTTATATAAGAAGTTTGAAATATGTAAGATTGTTTACGAGCATTTATTATGATTGTTAAGCCTGCATTTATTTGATCATAATGCTAGAAAAACAGAATATTGTGAAATATTATTACAATTTCAAATAACTGTTTTCTATTGGAATATATTTTAAAATGTACTTTGTTGCTCTGATGCAAAGCTGAATTTTCTGCTTCATTACTCCAGTCTTCAGTATCACATGATCCTTCAGAAATCATTCTAATATGCTGATTTGCTGCTCAAGAAACATTTCTGATTATTATCAGTGTTTAACACTGAAAACCATGAAACATTGACTTTTGACATTCAGTGCATCCTTGCTGAACAGAAGTATCTTACTTGCTGAAAAAAAATTCAAACTTTTCAGCGGTTGTGTTCTGTACATAAACAGTGCTTAAATATCTAGACCACCTGTCATAGTAAAGAGAAAATACAAATATTTTAGGAATATGTTTAAAACTACAAATTTTATTGTCATTTATTAGGCAAATAATAAATGGGGTATCACTAGGGTATTTTCTTACAATCTCTAAATCTCACAATTCTGACTTTTTAACTCGCAATTGCATGTTTCCATCTCACAATTCTTATTTTCAGAATTGTCACATATAAACTCACAATTGCGAGAGAAAAAGCAGAACTGCAAGTTTATATCTTACGATTCTGACTTCATAGCACACACTTGCAAGTTTATGTCTCACAATTCTGGGTCACAAAAAGTCAGAATTGTGAGATAATAACTCACAGTTACCTTTTGTATTTATTATTCAGTGTCGGGAACAAGCTTCCACACCATGCAGTGCTGTTTGAGCAACAGAAATGTGTGGTGCTGTCTCTGATTTTGCAGCACATACTCTTCAGGTCTCATCTCTCATGCTGTTGTCAGGCAGGAAATGGAAAGGAGAGGTTCGTTTACAGCAACGCATTGATTCTAGAGTTAGTTGAATTAGATGCTGGAGACTGATGTGGTTCTTCATTTATTTCAACAGCAGTAGCAAAGATTGTGAGAGAACATGGAGTCAATATGGAACGGCCTGGTCCACGGGTCTCAGATAACATGCCTTATGGGACGTTGAAAGAGAAGCCCCTCTAATGGACCTCTATCTGGAGTAAAAGCCAACAATTCTCATTTTCACGTAATGAACCGGAGGGCTGGCTTTACCCTCCAAGTCAAAAAGCGAGAATGCTTACATGAAAATCTTACATCATACAACCAGCAGCATTTGCAGATCAGATTGAATATGGCCTTGCAGAGTTGATAAAAACACTTTTCTTTTTGCAGTCTGAGTGTCGGATTCTGTTCAGTCTAATGATGGCTCGTCTCATTCCCTGGGGAAGAGCAATTGAAATGCCCTTGCAAAGTGTAGCGTGCAGCTCATAATGAGACTGTGTTTTGCACCAAAGAAAAGTGAAACTGCAGAAATTATTGGATGCATGGAGGTTTATTTTGTATCTAACAAGTTGATCATTCTGCATTCTTTCAAAGAAATTGCAGTAGTTTTATTTTCTGAGGAATGTTTTCATGAGAAGCATAGAAATTTTTTCTTTTTAACATTATTACACTGTTTGGAGCATAATAAACAAATGGTTGGGGAAAAAATGAATTCATATTTTAAGATATTTTCTATGTAGAAGACACCAGGAGTTAATAAGAAACTGAAAACAAGACAATTATTTGCAATTATTTCAAGGACCTATATATATATATATATATATATTTACTTTTCCCGTGATTATGCAGTATTTATTCTATGAAATGTGTATTTTGATTTCAAACCATATTTGACACTTCAGCTTCATTCCTCTGTGTGGTGAAAAAATAATATATTTATATTATTATATTTATATTTATAAGATAATTTAGTTATGTTACACTAAAAAAATGTGTAGAATTTACTTTGGAAAAAATATATATATATATATATATATTTTTTTTTTTTTTCACATTTACTTGGAATATGTTTTCAATTGTGAATAGATTTCTGAAATTATTACAAAGAATTGGTATGTAACACATTAAATGTGAAATTTCAAGTAGAAAGTAAAACGCACTCCAATAATGTTTGTTTCATTTACTTCTTCAAAAAATATTTTTTTACAATGCATCATGGGTGAAACCATTCAAGAGTGAAGGGGAAACAATCATTTTTAAATGTAACATATGATTAAATGTAACATACCCACCTTTTTCTTCCTGTAAGAGTGGGTATGGCCATTTGTAAATTTTATGGTTCTGGCATCCGGTCTCATCTGTGTCCAGCTATTTTTAGCTATACAAAACAGCTAATTTTGCTGCTTGATATTGAAAATTTGTGTGCCTTACCATGTTATTTTAATGTATTATCTTAATTATGAACACACTGGTTTGTAGTGCAAACAGTTTTACTGTTTATTGCAAGTTGTTATTCTTCTCGTTATTTCCCTGCAGCACAGCTAATGAACCGGAAGTCTTGCCCATAGGCTTACTTCCGCATTGAAGAAAAAGGTGGATATAGTTCATACAAATATCCGATTTTCTATTTTGAATTTTAGAGAGTTAAGCACTTAAAGGGTTACTCCACCCCGAAATGAAAATTGTCATTAATCACTTACCCCCATGTCGTTCCAAAGTAACCTTTTAAAGTTGACCTGGGCAGACTAGAGTTCTCATCATTTTTACAAGTGAACTAAAACATGGTGAAATATGTTGTATACATGCTTGCTTGTGAGTTTTGTCTGTTTCAAGTTCAAAGCGATCCTCCCATGAATAATGAAATATAATTAAAATGTTGTGCTAAGGCACGCATATGTGAGTTTGAGCATAAATATAAAAAATACATTAGCAATGTAGTTTAGTTTTTTTTTTTTTTTTAAACTTTAGATTAATATTAATAGTAAGTCTTAGCATATGCACCTTAATATTTGAATTCACTGATCTTCATTCTTGCATATATTTGCATACTAATTTGTGCTCATCGGTAGCTCTCCTCACACTGCAGAGTGGTACAGAAGCCACATTATGTGTTGATTTTCATGTTGCCTGAAATTAAAGTGTCATGACTACAGCGCTGTGGCTCTGATGCAAAAATATAACTATTTAATGAAAGCCTAAATCATTGATACTGTTCTTTCGCTGTCTATGCGAGTTTTCATTCAAATGAATCTCTCTCTCTCTCTCTCTCTCTCTCTCTGTCTCTTTCTGTCATGGTGTAGAGGAGTTGTGCGTGTGGATGTTAATCTGCAGGATGTGGACATTGACCAGTGCTCCAGCAGCGGCTGGTTTGCAGGAACTCACCGCTGTAACTTGACAACTATGGAGGTGAGTGTTCAGTCTCATCACTAACACACAATGACTGAGACACAAAAACACTCAAAATGTTTGCTTCTGCACGGAGATTTACATTAGGTACAAGTAAAGAAGTAAACAAAAAATGTAATTAAAATTAAATATTGAAATTAAGTGAAAAATACAAAAAAGTGCATTACGATCAACACAAAAACCATATTAATGTACTAGGTCATATTTTGGTGTAGAAATTTAAGTGGCTTGCCATTTATTTGTGCATTAAATCACAGATATATAATGACTGGTGTGCATTGTGTATTGTGAGCATATAAAACATCTGAATGTTTCATTTTGTGCAGTGTTGCGTTTAACATCATTTTTCCCTGCTGTGTGTGACCTTATCAAAGCAGACCTGCATGTTTAAAGCTTTCTAACTTCATAATATCCCTGATGTGAAACTTTTCATTTTAGCAGCATCAATTCTCCTTTCCAATTAATTGGACAGAGCACAATGATATTTTTGTTTGCTCAAGTGGGATTGCTTTCATGGTCTTTTTTTTTCCACTGTGAAGCTTCACTTTGCCTCCAGATTGGTTCATTATCTTTGTTTGTATTTTAGATGAATTAAATGGGGGATTTATCACATCCTTGACTGGAGTCTGTAGTAAGCTGTGCTGGAAGTTGCTCTGCGAAAGCTAATTAGACCATCCGAGCTGTTCTGACCGGGTGCCAGTGAGAGTTTGGGTTGGTTTGGATGTTTCTGGAAGGCACACTCACACGCTAAATCACATCACTGCGTGGGTTTATGCATTATGTCACTGCACAAGTGCTGGACTACATGAAGTGGTGTGAAAAACACACAAACAAATCTTAAAGCAAGCATGGTGCAAACATTTGTTCCGCTGTTTTTTTTTTTAAAATTCTGCTAGTAACATACTAGTACATAATAAGTAACGTGGTATTTCTTTGAGAAACGTGCCAATTAAACATAACATTCACGAAACACTTAGTGTTCAGAAGCTGTCTGCTGTTTTGTTCTTTCTCAGTCTAAAGTGAGATTTGTTCTTCATCTGTGGGTGCTGGATAGGGGTAGGTGATACGACCAAAATATTATTGTATGTGATAATATAGTTGTTTTTTGCTGGGATTTCAATGAAACTGATTTATATTTATTAACAAAATGATAATGATAATTTAGTGAATCTTGGACACCATTCAAAAGATATGATTATTCATAACAAATAAATAGTAAAAACAAAAGACTCAAAACAGTAAAACTAACATCACAAATCAAATGATTCAGACTCTATGTTTTGATTGGATGAGCCACATTTGAAGTCATTGCAAAATCGTCACTCGAATTCTGTTGAATACGGCAAGTTGCAATGTTGCTTAGTAGTACCAAAATTTCAGTAGTCGATTCCATGCCAGTAAAATTACATGGTTCTCTGTATCAATTTTAGTACCATAGCAAAAGCTATTGTAACTATTTTATTTTAATATTTTTATTCAATAAATAAAAGTTTGTTAATTTTTAATGCTATTAATAATTCGAAGTAAACAATATGCTAGCATGTAGCCTTAGCCTGTCCTCCATTTTAATATAGTCGTCACTCCCAAAACTACACGGTGTGTACTTAGCAGCAAGAAAAATAAAACTTTTATACAAATTACAAACAGGTTATATAAAGATAGTGAGGAAAGTTTCAACTGTGCTAAGTGTGTTCCCTGTATAATCGGTTAATCTAATCTAAATCACTTCAGTTCAGCCATTGCCTGAGTGAAAACTCCACTTCTGTCATGACAACTCTTGGAGAGGTTAGCATGGTAATGCACATGCCAATGTTAATGTGTTTGGTCTTGGCGGAATAGATCTGCTATGCTGCTTCTGCAGAGCAAGTACCAAAACTTACTACTGCCAATACATCCACAGACATGCTGCTGTGAGTATGTAAGAAATACTGCTGTAAGAAATACTGCTGCTGCACATATAACATATATGAAATAACCCCATAGCAGATCTATACAGGTGGAGCTGGGGAAGTGGAGGGTTTCTGAAGTGCGCTGCAACTGCTACAGCAAGCATATTGGCTGTTGATGTGAAAAGAAAGCTGTGCCATGTGAAAAATGATGTGATTATATCCGATTTAGCATATTAGGAATCTGTGAGGACTAGCTAATTTGTGAGTAAATGTTGCTTTGTAATTACTGCTAAATTTATATTGTAATAATTTAAAAAATATATGAGAAGATTGTAATTTGAAACTTTACAGTTTCAAAAAGCCATGTAACTAACAAAAATGTTTCTTTAAAGGGGTCATCGGATGCAAAATTCACTTTACAAGTTGTTTGAACAAAAATGTGTGTTGGAAGTGTGTGTACACATCCATCCTATAATGATAAATATCCACCCAGTGGTTTTTTAAAAATCCCTATTTTAAAATCCCCTTTCTCAAATCAGGCTGTTCTGAGAGTACTGTCAGAATGATGTAGTTCTGTACAGACCGCTCCCACGATAGTTGACTGACAAGGCCATCTTACCTTAGACCCGCCGTGAGTGAGCTGAGAGCGGTCCGCCTCTGGTGCAGGGGAAGACAAGATGTCTCAGATTAAGCGATTTAAGTGTTTAGTTGTTGGATGTAATAATGAATATAGCAGTCGTCAGGTACTCCCGACATCTGAGCCACTGAAGACGCAGAAGATTAACGTTACTTTTGCTTTGAAGTGAATGCGCCGATCCCCGATCTACATAAATGTGTCTATGTTCGTGCGAATCATTCCTGATCCAGCTTTATCTACAGAAGAATTTGAGTATAAAGGTTTTTATGAATCTTTGCAAATCGCCTTTCCTAATAATGTGCTAGTTAGCCAGTTTCGCGGCTGAAGTTTAGTAGTATGCTCCATAGATATATA